>PVKU01007960.1:0-79664 GCA_004027475.1 Anoura caudifer
GACGGGCCTGCCGCCATTATAGCAGACGGGCCTGCCGCCATTACAGGTGATGACGGGCCTGCCGCCATTATAGCAGACGGGCCTGCCGCCATTACAGGTGACAGGCCTGCCGCCATTATAGCAGACGGGCCTGCCGCCATTACAGGTGACGGGCCTGCCGCCATTACAGGTGACGGGCCTGCCGCCATTACAGGTGACGACGGGCTTGTCACCATTACCAGTGATGACGGGCCTGCCGCCATTACAGGTGACGACGGGCCTGCCGCCATTACAGGTGATGGGCCCGCCGCCATTACAGCAGACTGGCCTGCCGCCATTACAGGTGAGCGGTCTTATGCGCTCAACCCTGTTTTACACTCTTCTCAGCTTTCCACTCCACCGCTTCCCAAAAGTCTCACAATAGCACACCATTCTGCCTCCTCTCAAAGCTGAAATTAACCTTTCTGCCTCTGAATGGTTTATGTTTAACATGTATTCTGCTTTTCCTTGCAATGACCTGTGTGAGCAGTGCCCTGACTCCCCTCTCCGGCCATAGCCTTTTTAAGTTCTGGGCAAACTTGGAGAAGAAAGATCTAACCTGAAAAGCAATATTTCAAGACTTTATTGTTTTCCAGTGGGAAAGTCACAGCTTGGTGACATAAGATTCTCTGCCTCAATGTATGTCTTATTTTTTTTTAAATCAAGACGATTTTCAAAAATCAAGGGTTCCCAGAAAACCCTTTTTTCCATCACAGTATTCTACCTCTGACAATTACCCCAGCAGTCACCCATTTGCAATGATGGCAGGTGAGGACTGGGGTGAGAGAGAGACAGCACACATCAAACAGAGGAACCCATTGGCAGCCTTTATGTCCCCAGGAACCCTTTTTGTGAGCTCTTGTCATCTTTCTGAATTCCATAGAAGCTATCCTACCAGTTTGACTTTTCTTTATTAGTTTCTCAACTCTCTGGGGACGAAATCAATGTAGAATTCATCTCTGTTTCCCAAGGCTCCTGGCACCTGGCATTTGCTATTGTAAGTACTTATTTTATAAATAACACCTAATATTCCCAACAGCCTGTCTCAGTTTCAAGTTGCTTTCACATATTATATACTTGCTGCTGTAACAACCCTTTGAGGCAGATAGGAAACCTGTCCTTTCCTAATTCATTCCTTACCCCAGTCCTGCCCATTATAAATTTTGCTTTCTGTTTCCTGACTCCTGTTTCCTGTGGGCATAGAAACAAAAATATGAAGCCACCTCCCTTTTGCTGAGAAGGAGAGAGCTTGTCCTTACCCATAACATTGTCAACCAATTCTTCACTTTCCAGGGGTGCAGTCCTCTGACGAGGGATCTCTCGCTGCTCCGAATCTTGTCCTCTGGCCTCCTGTTCCACATGGAAGGCAAGTGGGGCACTGGTGGTGCGGGACTGAGTCCCAGGGATTCGGTTCAAGCCTATGCTACGATGTCGGTTTCGGTGATCCATGTTGATTGATTGACTGTCCTGCAAACAGCTACCAAGCCTCAGTGAATTCTAGGCCCTGTGCTGGGCCTCTAAGTTTGGGAACTAGGAGAGGAAGCTTGGGGAGAGTGATATTTCCTAACCTCTGCTAGGCTGAGCTGAGGTGCCCCAGTTGGCAGCAGGGGTTACCCACCAAGTGGGCCCCAGTGAACCTCCTGCCCACTAGAGAGTGACCAGATAGGCCAGCTCCCAGGCACCAACTGTGTGCCCCTCAGTTCCACCAGAACCCTTTGGCAGCTCACATTCTAAGTGGGAGGTTGCTTGGAATCCTACTATCCAATGATATTTCCTGAGTGCCTGCCTCCTGCAGGCAGGCATTGTGTTGACACGGTGGCAGTCATAAGGAAGCTTGGGCAGGGGCCCTGCCCCCAAGGCACTCACCATCCAGCTGGAGTCAGCTGCCCATATTAATAATAAAACCATCAGGCACAGAGGGGTAGTTCTATATATAGAATGCACCTGAGAATCAATGGGACCCTAAAAACACTCAAGTGTGTGGACCAAGGCCCACAAATGACCTACGAGGTCCTCTGGGGGGAGGTCCCAAGTGTCTATTGTTGCACAAATGATGTCTGGTGAAAAACCACCACTGATGGAGGTTAAGAGCACAGGTTGTAGAGCCAGCTGTTTCCAGGTTCCAGTCTGAGTTGTGTCACTTCTTGTCCTTGGGGCCTTGGGAAGGGTATTTAACCTCTGAGCCTGAGTTTCATCTGCAGATGGGGGACATTAATACCCTCCCCATGTTGTGAAACTGAAATGATAAAAGTTTCATTATAGAAGGGTAATCCTAACTTGGAATGTGGGCCAGACTTCGTGACTTACTTCTAATGCATGTGACAAGAGGAATGCTTTGTGACTTCTGAGGCCAAATCATAAAAAGGATCGTTTCTGCTGTCTGGCACATAGATTACTCATTGTGGGGAAAGACTTGTCCAAACATTTTTGAGATAAAATTCACAAAATGTACAATTTATCCTTTCAAAATGTAGAATTCATTGGTTGTTAGTATAGTCACATTGTTCTGCTTTGTGCTTACCACTACTTAATTCCAGAATTTTCCCATCACCTCCAAAAAAGAAACCTCATCCTTTTTAGCAGTTAATTCCTTCCTTTCCCCTAGCCCCTGGAAAAAACTAATCTGCTTTTTGTCTCTATAGATTTGCCTATTCAGGACATTTCATGTAAATAGAGTCATACAATATGTGCCTGTTGTGTCTGGCTTCTTTCACTTAACTATAATGTTTTCAAGTTTCATTTATGTTGTAGCATGTACTAGCATTTCATTTCTTTTTATTGTGGTAAAATATACATACCATAATGCTTAATATTATAACCATTTTTAAAAATGATTTTATTTGAGGCTTCTGGCCAAGATGGAGGCATAGGTGGACACATTGTGCCTCCTCCCACAACCAAAATAAGGACAACAATTTAGAAACAAAATAACAACATAACTGACAGAAAATTGAACTGTATGGAAGTCCAACAACCAAGGAGTTAAAATAAACACATTCATCCAGACCTGTAGGAGGAGCAGAGTTGGGTGGCCGGGTGGAGAAGGGTCGTGGCAAAAAAACTAGTGGCACTGGGCACGCTAGGCAGCAGTTGACAAACCCCAGGCATGAAAGATGGCAGCAGGTGGACCCTGGGTGCGCAGGCGGCAGCTGGAAGAACCCTGGCATGGGGTGGCAACAAGCAGACCCAGAGAGGCAGCAATTGTGGAGTAGGGTGCGGTGTGCAAGGCAGCTGGCTAACCAGGCGGTCCCACATTCGTGCACAGATAAACCAGTCCAAACTGGGGAGTGGGACAGACTGAGCAACCTAGGGCCCCAGCTTGAGGAAATAAAGCCTCAAAACACCGATTGAAAACACCTGTGGGGGTTGAAGTGCCGGGAGAGACTCCCAGCCTCACAGAAGAGTTCGCTGGAGAGACCCACAGGGTCCCAGGATGTACACAAACACACTCACATGGGAATCAGTACCAGAAAGGCCCAGTTTGCTTGGGGGAAGCGTGGCAGGGACTGATATCCGACAGAGAGTGGAGCAAGTGCCATTGTTCCCTCTTGGACCCCGCCACCACATACAGCGTCACAACCCAGCCACATGGGTTGAGCTGCCTGGGGAAATACCTAAGGCTCCACCCCTCATACATACTAGGCATGATAAGATAAAAAAATGGCCCAAATGGAAAAACAGATCAAAGCTCCAGAACAAATACAACTAAGCAACAAAGAGATAGCTAACCTATCAGATGCACAGTTCAAAGCTCTGGTGATTAGGATGCGCACAGAATTGGTTGATTTTGCTTGCAAATTAGATGAACAAATGAAAGCTACAGTAAGTGAAATGAAGGAAAATGCACAAGGAACCAATAGTGATGGGAAGAAAACTGGGACACAAATCAATGGAGTGGACCAGAAGGAAGAAAGAAACAACCAAACAGAAAACAAGGAAGAAACAAGAATTCAAAAAAATGAGGAGAGGCTTAGGAACCTCCAGGACATCTTTAAACGTTCCAACATCTGAATTATAGGGGTACCGGAAGGGGAAGAGGAAGAGCAACACGTGGAAAACTTATTTGAACAAATAATAAAGGAGAACTTCCTCAATCTGGCAAAGGAAATAGACTTCCAGGAAGTCCAGGAAGCTCAGAGAGTCCCAAAGAAGTTGGACCCAAGGAGGAACACACCAAGGCACATCATCATTACATTAGCCAAGGTTAAAATGAAGGAGAAAATTCTAGAAGCAGCTAGAGATAAGGGGACAGTCACCTACAAAGGAGTTCCCATCAGACTGTCAGCTGATTTCTCAAAAGAGACCTTCCAGGCAAGGAGGGGCTGGAAAGGAGTATTCCAAGTCATGAAAGGCAAGGACCTACATCTAAGATTGTTCTATCCAGCAAAGCTTTCATTTAGAAGGGAAGGGCAGATAAAGTGCTTTTCAAATAAGGTCAAGTTAAAGGAGTTCATTATCACCAAGCCCTTATTATATGAAATGTTAAAGGGACTTATCTAAGAAAAAGAAGATAAAAAACATGTACAGTAAGCTGACAGCAAACTCACAATCATTAACAAGCACACCTAAAACAAAAACAAAAACACAAACTAAGCAAACTCCTAGAACAGGAACAGAATCACAGAAATGGAGATCACATGGAGGGTTATCAGTGGGGGAGTGGGAGGAGGCGAGAGGGAGAAAAGGTAGAGAGAATAAGTAGCATAGATGTAGGTAGAAAATAAGGGGAAGGCGAGAATAGTATGGGAAATGTAGAAGCTAAGGAACTTATGACACATGGACATGAACTAAAGGGAGGGAATGTGGGTGGGAGAGGGTATGCAAGGTGGAGGGGAATGAAGGGGGGAATGGGACAACTGTGATAGCATAATCAATAAAATATATTTTTTAAAAATGATTTTATTTATTTTGAGAGAGAGGGGAAGGGAAGGAGAAAAGAGATGGAGAGAAACATCAGTGTGTGGTTACCTCTTGCACGCCCCCTAGTAGGGACTTGGCCTGCAACCCAGGCAGGTGCCCTGACTGGGAATTGAAACAGCTACCCTTTGCTTTGCAGGGTGATGCTCAATCCACTGAGCCACACCAGCCAGGGCATATTATAGCGATTTTTAAGTGTATAGTTAAGTGGCATTAAGTACATTCACATTATTGTGCACTTATTACCATCATCCTTCCCCAGAATTTTTCATCTTCCCAAACTGCAACTATACCCACTGAACAATAATTTCCCATTCTCCCCTCCCTCCAGCCCCTGGAAATCACCATTGTACTTTTTGTCTCTGAATTTGACTACTGTAGGTACCTTATATAAGTAGAATTATACAATATTTGTCCTTTTGTGTCTGGCTTCTTTCACTTAAGCGTAATAGTTTTAAGGTTCATCCATGTTGTAACATGTATTGATACTCTGTTCATTTTTATGGCTTAATAATATTCCATTGAAAGGATATACCGATTTTTGTTTACTCATTTATAATTTGATGGATATTCAGGTTGTTTATACTTTTAGACTTATGATTAATGATGTTATGAACAATCATGTACAAGTTTTTATGTGAACATACATTTTTTAGTTCCCTTGGATATGTATCTAAGACTGAAATTTCTAGGCTGTATGGTAACTCTTTAACATTTTGAGGACCTGCCAAAGTGTTATCCACATGAGCTGTACCACTTTAGTTACACCAGAAATGTACGAAGGGTCAAATTTCCCTATATCCTCTTCAGAGCTTGTTATTGTCCATTATTTGGGGGTTATAGTCATCCTTGTGGGTGTGAGGTGGTATCTCATTGTGGTTTTGATTGGCATGTACCAAATGACTAATGCTAAGCATTTTTTCATATACTTATTGGCCACTTGTATATATTTTTAAATGTATTCATTTACTTTTATTACTAATTATTCATCTTATTAATTCTTGAATGAAGAATAGGAAAATTCTCAAATATACTACTTTTAAATCCCAAACATCATCTTTGAAAATGAGATTGCGGGCTTCCAGTCAAGATGGTGGCGTAGGCAGACATGGCTCGCCTCTTTGCACAACCACATCAAAATTACAACTAAAATATAGAACAACCATCACTCACAACTGTCAGAAATCAAGTTGAATGGAAGTCTGACAACTACAAAATCAAGTTGAATGGAAGTTTCACCACTATGGAATTAAAGAAACCATATCCATCCAGACTGGTGGGAGGGGTACAGACACAGAATGGGCTGGTCCCTCACCCACATGTAATGGATAAAAATTTGGGAGGGATATCTTGGGAGTGAGGAGACCCAGCCCCGCAATGGGCTCCCCAGCCCCGAGTTCCAGTGCCAGGAAGATAAATCCCCACAACTTCTGTCTGCAAAAACCAGCAGAGATTGAGTCAGTGAAGAAAGTACTAGAGCCTCAAGCAGTTCCTCTTAAAGAACTCACGCATGGACTCATCTACTCAGACTCACTCCCTCTGAGCTACAGCACCAGGGAGCAGCTTGAAAGGCATCAGTGGTATACAGGGAAAAACTGAAGTGCCTGGCATCAAGGCCAGTGGAGGCCATTGGCCCTTTTCCAAACCCTCACCCTGCAGAGCTGGCAAGCTGGTGCCATATCTGAAACTCCATTAACCTGGCTAACATTGTTAGACCTACCTGCCTTGGAGATCCCCAGAGACTCCGCTCCACCCAACTTATGGGCCCGCCCAAGCTGGTTTTCCATATGAATGGTTGGCCTTGCCTTATGCTTCACAACTTCCTAAATCCTTTAAAATAAGCAACAGCTGGCCTCAGTGAGCCCCAGGCCTGGCACTAGCAGTAGCTAGCCTAGATTCACAGCTTGGCTTCACTTGGGAATCTCCAAGCCCAGCACAAGTAGCAGCCATCTCAGATTGCTTTACAGCTCAGGCAGGGTGCCCCCAGCAAAACACGGGTGGGGGCTGACCTTGGCTGCAGCACCCTGGAAACTGTGGGCCAACACAGCCAGTGGACAGCTACAGATCACGTTGGAGAACCACCACCTTGCCCCTGCACAGCTGATCTTTCACGGAGGGCAGAGGTTGGTGGTCAGTGGTCATAGCCAGTCTTTTCAGCTGACTGGCATGGGTAAATCCCTCCCATTGATTTGTCAATAGCAACCAAGGCTCAACCACAAGAGGAGGGTGTACTTAGCCCACACAAAGGGTGCACCTGAATTACCCAGCTTGGGTGATAGGGAGGCTGCACCACTGGACCCTACAGGACACTTACTACATTAGGCCCCACTACCAAGACATGGAGTCAAAGCAGCTCTATCTAATACATAGAAACAAACACAAGGAGGCTGCCAAAATGAGGAGATAAAGAAACATGGCCCAAATGAAAAAACAGATCATAACTCCAGGAAAAAAGCTAAATGAAAGGGAGATAAGCAATCTATCAGATGCAGAGTTCAAAATACTGGTTATAAGGGTGCTCGAGAAACTTAGTGAGGACCTCAGCAGCATAAAAAAGATCCAGTAAGAAACAAAGGATACGCTAATTGAAATAAAGAGCAATTTACAGGGAAACAACAGTAGAGTGGATGAAGAAGGTAATCAAATCAATGATTTGGAACAAAAGGAAGCAAAAAAAAAAAAAAATCAGAACAACAAGATGAAAAAGGAATCCAAAAAAATGAAGGTAGTATAAGCAGCCTCTGGGCCAACTTCAATAGGTCCCACATTTGTATCATAGGAGTGTGAGAAGGAGAAGAAAAAGAGCAATAAATTTGAAACCTATCTGAAAAATAATAAAAGAGCCCTGGCTGGTGTAGCTCAGTGGATTGAGTGCTGGCCTGCAAACCAACGGGTCGCTGGTTCGATTCCCAGTCAGGGCACATACCTGGGTTGTGGGCCAGGTCCCCAAGATGGGGCACAAAAGATGCAACCACACATTGATGTTTCTCTCCCTCTCTTTCTCTCTTCCTTCCCCTCTCCTAAAAATAAATAAATAAAATCTTCTAAAAAATAATAAAAGAAAACTTCCCTAATTTGGTGAAGGAAATAGACATACAAGTCCAGGAAGCAGATATGCAAACAAGATGGATGCAGAGAGGACCACACCTTGAATCCATCCAAGGCATATTATAATTAAAATGCTACAGGTTAAAGATAAAGAGAGACTCTTAAAAGGAGCAAGAGAAAAGCAGATAATTACCTACAAAGGAGTTCCCATAAGACTGTTGGCTGATTTCGCAAAAGAAACTTTGCAGGCTAGAAGGGATTGGCAAGAAGTATTCAAAGTGATGAAAAGCAAGGACCTACAACCTAGATTACTCTATCCAGCAAAGCTATCATTTAGAATTGAAGGGCAGATGAAGTGCTTCCCAGACAAGGTAAAGCTAAAGGAGTTTATCATCACCAAAGCATTATTATATGAAATGTTAAAGGGACTTATTTAAGAAAAATAAGGTAAAAATAGTTAAGAAAAATAAGAAGATCAAAACTATAAACTTTAAAATGGCAATAAATTGTCCTTGCTGGTGTGACTCAGTGGTTTGAGTGCTGGCCTGTGAACCGAAAGTTTGCTGGTTTGATTCCCAGTCAGGGTATATGCCTGAGTTGCCAGCCAGGTCCCCAGTTGGTAGCATGAAAGAAGCAACAGTTAGATGTTTCTCTTGCACATGGATGTTTGTCTCCCTCTCTTCTTCCCTCCCTTCCTCTGTCTCTAAAAATAAATAAATAAAATCTTATAATGACAATAAATTTACAACTATCAACAATTGAATCTAAAAATCAAACTAAGCAAACAAGTAGAACAGAAACAGAATCATAGATGTGGAGGACATTGGGATGGTGGCCAGTGGGGAAGCATATCTGGGGGGAATGGGGGAAAAAGTGAAGGGCTTAAGAAGTACAAATAGGTAGTTACAGAATAGGCAGGGGGATGTTAAGAGCAAGTATAGGAAAATGGAGTGATGCCAAAGAAATTATATGCATGGCCACTTGTATATTTTCTTTGGAGAAATGTTTATTCAAATCTCTTGCCTGTTTTATAATGGGTTGTTATAAACCCATTAATGGGTTGTTTTTCTTTCTGTTGTTACATATTGCTTAAATACAAAATTTTACAGATAAGTAAAAGCTTATGAAGAATGTCCTCATATATGGGAAGACAAACTGTTATTTATTCAGAAATATTTCCTGAATGCCTTCCAGACCATACACTGTTTCTAATCTATAATGGGGGCCAAGAGAATGTGAGGACTGGGGGAGAAGGGCACACCCTTGCACCTTTGGCAAAGTTGCAATACGGCCTGGGGCTCTGCAATTTGGAGGAAATCCCTGTCTGACACTGCTGTGGGGACATTTGCAGATTCCTTGAGGGACCTCAGAAGTACTAGCCTGCCTCATCCAGTATCTTTCCTCTGAGTAGTTATGTAGAACGCCCCCCCCCCCCCGCTCCACCACCACCAATGCCCAGTCCTTAGGCCTTTTGTGACCTACCCCTATATTTGGGTCCTTCTGCTCCCCTGGGTGGCCTACTTGGCTCTTTTTCCTTTTGTGACAGTCGCAGCTCACTGTCTTTCTTGGGGTCCATGTCTATTCAGCAGAAACACAGGTTTTTCTGCATTTGCTGGCAGTTCAGTTTACATCTAAGGCTGTCATTTTATTGTCCCTTCTGCTAGGGACAGTTCCAACCCCAGTCTCTAGACTTCACTTGTGTGAGTGAGACATTAGTTCCTATGATCTTTAACCTATAGGAGACACAAGCTTTCTGAAACCTTTTTGCCATTTACTTGAGCTAGCAACATTTGTCCCTCTCTCATTCTAGAAATCATCCATCAAGTCATAAGGAAAAGTCAAGCAGCTCCTGGAGAAGTCCACGTGGGAGGAAACTGAGGCCTCCCACACGCTGCCAGCTGTGACCTGCTAACCTTATGACTGTACTTCCTTGGAACCAGATCATGCAGCTGCAGTCGATTCTGATGATTGCAGTCCTGGTGACATCTCAGCTAAAGCCTCAGGAGACACTCTGGGCCAGAACCACTCAGCTCAGCGGTTCCTGAGTTCATGACCCACACAAACAGTAAGTTTGATAAATGCTCATTATTTTTAATTTTGCAGTTTTTAAAATACAATTCATGTACATAAACATCACCATTTTAGAGTGTGCACTTCAGTGGTTTTTGGCAAATTCATTGCTATGCAGCCATCACCACTGTCTCATTCCAGAACATTTCCATCACCTCACAATGATACCTCATACCTCTTAGCAGTCACTCTTAGTTCTCCCTACCATTAACCTACTCTCCAACTATAAGGGTTTGCCTGTTGTAGACATTTGTTATAAATGGAATCATAAAACAAGTGGTCTTTTTTGAATGACTTCTTTTACATATCAGTGTTTTCAAGGGCATCTGTGTTACAGGAAAAGTCATGCATTCCTTTTTCTAAGCAAAAGACTTTATTTTGTTAGAGCAGTTGTAGGTTTATAACAAAATCAAGAGGAAGGTGCAGAGATCTCCCATATACCCGCTGTCCCCACACATGCATAGCCTCCCCCATTATCATTTTTAACCAAGGATGAACCTACATTGACACATCATTATCACCCAAAGTCTATAGTTTACCTTAGGGTTTACTGTTGGTGTTGTGCATTCCATGGATTTGGACAAATGTATACTGACATAGAGGGTGGGGCAAAAGTAGGTTTATAGTTGTTCATATGGAAAATAATACAATAGTTAATAAATCATAACAAGAATAAACTGTGTTTCACGTACTCACAGCTATAAAGCGACTTTTGCCCTACCCTGTATATTCATCATTATAATATCATTCAGAGTATTTTTACTGCTCTAAAAACTCTCTGTGCTCTGCCTTTATTCATTTTTATAGGTGAGTAATAATTCCATTGCAAAGATATACTGCATTTTGTTTATTCATTTATCAGCTGATGGACATTTGGGTTGTTTCTACTTTATGGTTATTGTGAATAATGCTTCTATGAATATTCGAAGATAAGTTTTTGTGTGAACATATGTTTTCAGTTCTCTTGGGTATACGAGCGTGGACCCCCCAAAAACTGGAATTATCTTCTCGGGGGTGGGCTCCTTGTAGTACAGGCTTTCTCCACTAGGTGGGTGCTCTAGGAACCCATCTGTATCAGTGTACTAGCTGGTGTTGTTGTGAGAGGATGTATTTGTCTTCAGTGAAGTTTTTTGAAGAGTCTTTCAACACATTTGCCCATTTCATGATGGGTGATTTACACAAACAATGTATGGCAGTAAAATTTTGTTTCCTGTTGGGGAAAAATATGGCAGAAATGGTTGTTATGCTATGGACTGCTTACAAAGAAGCTGCTCTGAATAAAACACAAATTTATGAACTGTTTTCTCATTTTAAATGAGGTGAAATGTTGATTGTGTTCAACCTTGTTCCGAGTATCCTTTGACCAGCTGAATGAAGAAAATGTGGTAAGAATTTGTCAAGCTGTCTTGGAAGACCACCATCGGACTACTGATGAACTTGTCGAGTTGACTGGGGTGCTGTGGAGTTCCTGTCAGCGAATTTTATTTGAAGATTTGGTCATGAAATGAGTTTCAGCAAAATACATGCCTTGCTTGCTCATGCCTGAACAAAGAGACAATCACTTGAGTACATGCTGTGCTTTGAAGGAGCAGGTGCAGGCTGACCCTGATTTTTTTCCAAAGTCATAACTGGAGGTAAATGTTGGTGCTACAGTTATGACCCTGAAATGAAACTGCAATCTATCCAATGGAAAACTGCCACTCCCCCACAACCCCCCAAAGTGTGGCAAGTGAAGTGAAAAGTGAAAACAATGATCATCTGTTTCTTTGATGTGAGAGGGATTTTTGACTCGGAATTTGTTCCTCTGGGTCAAATGGTCAACCAAACTTTTTAGCTGGAAGTTTTGAGAAGGTTGCGTCATGATTTGCAGAAGAAACATCCTCAGTTGTGGCAGACAGGTGACTGGTTCTTCCACCATGACAATGCACCTGCCAGCACCGTGCTGAGTGTTGAGCAGTTTTGGACCAAGAAAGGCATGACCACTATGCCCCACCCTCCCTATTCATTGGATCTCACCCCCAGTGACTTTTCTCTGTTTCCTTGGATGAAAAAAGTCTGCAAAGGGAAATGTTTTGCTAATGTGGAAGAGGTGAAACAAAAGATGGCAGAAACACTAAAAGGCATCCCAATCAATGAGTTCAAGAACTGTTTTGAGCAGTGGAAATAACATCTTGGTAGGTGTATTGCATGAAATGGAGACTACTTTGAAGGTGACTAAAGTTTAAACATGTAAGAGTAAATACACTTTTTTTTCCAAATAAATTCCGGTTTTGGGGGCATTCTCTCTCAGTATACCTACACTGGAATTGTTGGACCATAAGGTAACTCTATGCTTGACTGTTTGAGGACTTGTCAAGGTGTTTTCCACAGTGACTGCACCATTGCATGCTGGGGATATACAAGGGTTCTGATATCTCTAATCCTCTCCAACATTTGTTACGGTCTTTGTTTTTTATTATAGCCATCCTAGTAAGTATGAAGTGGTATCTCATTGTCATTTTGATTTGCATTTGCCTAATTACTGATGATGTTGGGCATCTTTTCATGTGCATTTTGGCCATTTGTTTATCTTCTTGGGAGAAATGTCTGTCTATATTTCACATTGTTTAATTTGGTTGTCTTTTGACTGAAGTTTTTAAGAGTTATTCGTATATTGTGGAGACTACATCCTTATCAGATATATAATTTGGTAATATATTTTCCCACCTTGTAGATTGTCTTTACGGTTTGTCAGTACTGTCCTTTGACAGAAAAGTTTTTAAGTTTTGATGACTTTTTAGTTCAATTAAAGTTACTTTGGTTGCTTGTGCTGTTGGTGTCATACTCAAGAAACTGATGTGTAACAAATGGTTGCAAAGACAACTATTTTTCCCTTCTAGGAGTTTCATAGTTTGTAAATAGAAGGTGATTATGAAAAGGGAGGGAGAAGAACCTAATTGAGGCTCAGGGTTTTTTGCAGGTGTAGATACTTTAAGAAAATATACATAAGATGATATTGAGGAAATAGAGTCCATGAGGACTCCATGCCCAGGTACCCCTAAGAAAGTCTTCTTGTAGGACTAGGGGGCTCTGACCTGAGCTAGAGAAGTGCTCTGTTCTTATAGACATACCTTTGTGTAATGAGTGAAATAGTAGAGAAATGAGGAAAAGTAGTGAAAAGGGGGAATATGGCAAAGAATGAGAGAAAAGAGGGTATGGGAGAATATTGATAAGTTGTGCTGGGGTAAAGTGAGGGAAGCTGGCACTCCTTTATCTCATTCTTGTAGTAGTTGTTGGGGAGCATAGAGACTCCCCCCCTCACATATGTGACTGCCTTCAGATATCTCTGGACCAAAATTCTCCTGGTTGTTCTCAGAGAAAATTTCCATATCGAATTGTCTCCAGTGTGATTATGTCTCTGCACTTTCAAGTCAGTATTTAGCTTTCTGGGTTATCCTAGAAATCCTGCTTTGTAAATTTGAAGGCCCCTTAAACAGTCTTAGTATTTGTTGGTTGTTGATCTCACTGCAACTTTTTGTGTCTGTTCAGTCTGGATGGCAGTGTAGGTAGGGCTTCGTTTTGCTGAACACTAGGTTCTCATGATTGTATCCCTTCTGCCATACATAAAGCAATATGTCACTCCTCCAGGCTCTGTGGGCTTTTTGCTGGGCCATGAACCCCAAGCTGCGCACATGCCAGCAGAGGTGCCTTGAAGTGGAGTGTCTTCATGTTGGCCCCTGACCCAGGCTTTTGTGAGCTGAGAAACTTTGGATAGTTGACCACATGGAATTTTGAACTCCATGTTCTATTGGAAATATACGGGTAATATCTTGTAGGCCCAAATGGGATGCTATCATTTGAGCATCATAGCTGTGATGTGGGACATTACCATCTCCTGTTTCACGGTTGTGGCAACCTTTTCAAAAGTTATCTGTTGCCCTGGCCGGATGGCTCAGTTGGTTGGAGTGTCATCCTGTGCACCAATAGGTTGCAAGGTTGATACTGGGTTAGGGCACGTACCTGGGTTAGGGGTTCGATCTCTGTTCGGGATATGTACAGGAGTCAACCGATTGATGTCTCTCTCTCCCTTTCTCTAAAATCAATAAACATATCCGTGGGATTAAAAAAAGTTATCTGTTCAAGTTTGCATAGCCCTTTTAAAGAACAGCTTTTACAGCTTTTTTTGATGTTATTGTCTTAACAATTGTTGGAGTGAAAGCAGAAACTTTTCCAAAAGATGGATTTTTTTCCAGAATAGGTGTTTTTTTAAAAGAGATTTTATTTATTTATTTATTGTTAGAGATAGGGGAAGGGAGGGAGAGAAGCATCAATGTTGCCTCTTGCGTGCCCCCTATTGGGGGCCTGGTCTGCAACCCAGGCATGTGCCCTGACTGGGAATTGAACCAGTGACCCCTTGGTTTTTGCAGGCCAGTGCTCAATCCACTGAGCTACACCAGCCAGGGCCAGAATAGATCTTTATCAATAGTTCATTGAATATATTTTGATAAGCATAAAAAGAAAGTAACTATAGTTTCTGATTGTGCATGAAAACTGCCTTGGGGATCTACTCTTCGCTAGTCTGGCAGGAAATCTCCAGAAGGTCCCATAGCCAACTTTTAACTCTTAAGTAACCCCACATCCTGTGGTCACTTTGAAGCAGTGAGAAGCCTAGTGTATTATAACAATCAAAACCTGTCCTGGTGGGTGTAGTAAAGTTTACATATCCTGGCATGGTCAGTAAAGTTGTAATGTGAACAGGAAACCCTGAACAGACACTCTCACGGGCACGTTTGGAACTTCCTAAAGAGACCTCAGACTGCTGGCTCCTATCTCATCAGGAGCCTTTCATCTAACTGGCCGCTAAATTCCTTCTCACCCCCTACTCTCTTAGGACCCACACTTCTGTTAGGGTCATTGCTTCTCTGGGTGCTTTACCTTTGTGCTTTCCTTTTCAGACAGCCTGAGTACACTCACTGTTACAGGGCTTTCCTGTTGACTGTGGAAATCACAGTCCCTCTCTGCATGTGGTGGAAGTTCAGTTCCCCTTCAGTCCAGCCTTATTGTATCTTCTAGCCAGGCACCGTCAGCCCTCCATTCCTGACTTCATTTGCATGAGTCAGGCATTAGTTCTGGTGTCCAGCTAACTGAAGAAGACAGGAGTCAAGCTTTCTCAAGCTTGTTTTCATCTGATTAAGGTCAAGAGGAAGTAGTCCCTGTCTTGTACTTATGAGGGTGGAGAAAATGCCCATCATTATCATTTTCTCACGGTATACATACTGACCTTGGAAACACAGACCTTTCCTCTGGAAGGCATGTCCAGCCCTAGCTTTTCTTCCTGTGTGAGTTGTATACCAGTGCCTATCTCCCTTTATCTGAAGGGTCCATGGCTGCAGCTTCTGTCTGGACTTTAAACTCCCTAAATATTCAGGCTTTTGCTGTCCTCTCTTCTGTTGGAATTTTCTGTCTCTCCAGGTGCTTCTCTTGGGTGCTTTCCTTTTAAGACAATCTTAGTCCATTCACTTTGGCCAACTACATATGTCAACCATGGAAAAATACAGTCAGTTGTTCTTTCAGTAGGTGTTAGAAGTACTGTTTGCTCCAAACCATTCCTCTCTTGTACCTTCAGACCCAGTCAGTTCCTGCCCAGGCTCTCAGCTTCATTGCAGTGAGTCCTACACTGGTTCCACTGTCTCTCTAACCCCAGGGGACATATGTCAAGTTTTCTCAAGCTGTTTGTCAGTTGCTTGAGGCAAGGGGATAGTAAGGTTTGTCCCTCCTTTGTAAGGGTACAGAAAATGCCCACTATTGTCCCCTTTTCAAGGTCTGAATGTAAACTTTGGAAAACACATTCCATTCTTCTGCAGCTGGGGGAATTGTAATTCTTTCTCACGTCAACTGCCTTCCGTCTTTTCTAGCAGGGGCAGTTTCAGCGTCATCTCATATTTCTATATGAGTCCAGAGAACACAAGTGAAGCTTTCTGAAGTGTTGCACATGGGTCAGCTGGTCCAAACCCCACCCTCATGAGGCAGTTTTCTCACCCGCTCAGGGTCTATGCGGATTTAATCTGCAGAACAGAAAACCCATTTAGCTGTAGCCTACAAGTGGCTCCTGTACAAGGACACATCCTATAGCTCACATTGAGGTCATTGGCTCCTTATGGTTACTCTGTCATCATTTTGGTGTGTGGGACAAGGATGGTGGGGGAGGGATGGGCCTTTTGCCCCATTCTTCATTTTATTCTTTTTAAGTGTTACAGTGTTAAAATGTAAAGTTTTTTTTCCTGTTTTTAGTGTAATAATAATTTAAGCCTTAGCCTTGCATTCTCTGTGTAAGAAATGTGCTTACCCTGTTCGAAAACAAAGGACTCAGAGGCTTTGAAGCACAGCAAAAGCAAGACGTTTATTTACGATCTTGCAAGAACAGGTGCCTGACCGTTAGCAGGCACACCTGGGTGGTGCAAAGCAGATAGTTTTATCCCTAATGCAATTGGTCTCTCCCCATTTCTCCATTGGTTGATTACTCTAGGGTTACAGTCTGGTGCGATTTTGTCTAATTCTAATTGGTTATCCTGCAGCCACTGCCTTTGCTTCCTTATTGGAAATCCCTAACTAGTTTTTCCTCAAATAGTTTAGCCACATATCTTGTTTATCAGTTCTTGGTGCCCTTTGCAGTTTTAAACTCATATATCTTCTGGGAAGTTTTCGCTAGACCTCAGGGTTTGAGAGTCACCTTACTTTGAGTTTCTCACATCTGTGTATGAGATGACAAAATTGGTCTGCACTGTGTGGCCAACAAAAAGTTATGATGCCTTTTTATTAGACAAGAGGATTCTTTGGCCAGTTTTGTGCCTAAGGTAGATTCCCTAGCATCTGGTAATGTATCTTGTAGTTTAGGTGTGTTCGAGGGTCAATAGGGTCTCCCCACTAGGGGATTGTACTTTCCATGCTCGAATGGACAAGGCACCAGGAATCTGTAGCACCTGGGTTGACCCAGGTTGATCAGTGGATGAGATGAGACTCTTGTGATCTGATAGCACAGTAAGAGCAGGTTAGGAGAGCTCAAGTCTCCATGGGATCAGATGAACAATGTAGGCCAAATTATGACAGGTATGACTCCCTGAGGTCTGATGGCACAGCCTTGTCTATGTGTTATGATGGGGAACATAAGGGTCCTCATCCTGTCCAACCTCCTCCAGGGTGTGTAGGCCAGTTTAGGAGTAAGGTAGGTTCTGTGGGATATGATAGTGGATGTTGAAACAGTTTGAAGGATTAGGCAGCTAGAGGTAGGCCTGAAATCACCTGTCTAAATGATGCCTAATTATTGTACATTTTTTTTGTGGCCCTGAGAATGGCTGGAAGTACATGCATATCCATGCTTACTAGTGCCACTTTCTCCCCCTGAGTGTTCCCCTCCACCTTATTTCCTGGGCTCCCACAGAGGAGAGTAGATGGTCTACAGGAAGCTGGTGTTGGTGTCTGTGTAAAAATATCTGTGGTCTGTGTTTCTGCAAAAGGTGTCTGAATGCAGCTGATAGGACTTGCAGTGAAAAGATAAAAAGTTAAAGGTGATTTTATTATTGAAAAGCCTGCAAGCTGATTTATTGTATATTCTGTGTACTAATGTGTAACTGTGACCAAACAAAAAAATGGGTGTTTGGCTGTCTGTTGCCACAAAAACCAAACTCAAGAAGCAAGTGCTGGTGCCAAAGGAAAGAGGTTTTATCAGGTGCTGCATGATCTGGGAGAATGGTGAACTCCTGTCTCAAAGCCCATCTCCTCAGCAAGACCAAGACAAAAGCCAGTGTCAAGAGTTCCTGCTCTGATTTAAAGTACAGTCCTTTGGAGCCTATAGGTGGCTGCTAAGAAATCACACTCCCCATCTAGGTAGTTTAGCTTGTTCCCAGCTGCTGTTCATTTCAGGCTCTCTCCTGGAATGGAGCCCACACTGCCATGGGCCATGTGGCTGCTAGGGCTGCAGGGTCACATACTCTGGTGAGAGTGTGCAAATGTACTGGCCAGTGTATCACAAGGTAGACAAGAGAGAGAGAGCCTCCCTAACCGGTCCATGAGCCATGAACCATGTGGCTCATGGAAGGAACAGGTGAGGACACCGTGCCAGTGCAGGTCACGAGCAAGAGAGCCATGAGCCAGAATGAGCCATGAGCCAGAGAGAGTGCCTCTTTGTTCCTCTGGGATTATTTTAGCTCGGGTGGGGGATGGGCCAGGTGCTTTTTCAAAATGAACATTCAACCTCCCAAACTTTCCTGTGCTTTGTGTGAGTCCACCTCCCAACCAGTCCCTTCTTTCCCCAGGCCAGACAGACAGGCCTCTTTGGTCTAGCACCTCCCCTGTGCCATTTTGACTTCTGTGGCACATGTACCTGCCTTCCTGTGGTCCCACCCCTAACTGGTACCAGAATGGGAGAAAGGGCTGTTTTTTTCCCTCTATCCAATTATCTTGCTGGCTTTTCATGCTCAGGCCCTATTTCTAGCTTTCCGTGCTCAGAGTAACCTTCTGCCCCTAACTTGTCCAATGGGAGAGCCTCCCAGTGCTCCAAATAACTGTCTACAGCAATAGTTTTATCTCAGCATTTTCTGTTGACCTTTTTCTTCTTGCTCTTGTTTAGCTCGAAATTTAGCTTCTACTTTATTTTACTTTCTTTCCTTTCTTTTCTTTTTTTTTTTTTTTTTGTTGTTGTTGCAAAAGAATCTTCCTTGAAAGGTACAAGCAGATCTGTGCCTTTGTACTTTGGTCCAGGAAACTCTGCAAAGTTTTTTGCAGATTTAATACTGTCAAACACAGCAAATATTGATCCCTTAAATGGTTTGTGTAATGTTCTTCTCATCTGAATATTTAGTACTTTACCTTTATCTTCTAGCCATTCTTTTATGTCATTTTACCAACTGAAAGTGTGGTTCAGCTGCCTGCTGCCACACATATTGGCAAATTCTGGAGGCGGAGGTTTGGTGAGAAAAGAAAGACGTCTTTTATTCAAAAGCTGCATAATCTGTGAGGGCGACAGGCTCCTGCCTCAAAGTCCATCCCCTCCAGAACACCCAGAAGAAAAACCCAGCCACCTTATACCAGTCTGGTCCAAGGCTGTGCCCAGAGTTCCTTCTCCCATTTAAAAATTCCATTCTTCAGGAACCACAGATGGCTACTGAATGGCTTGGCTTGTTCCAGGATGCAGTCTGGCTTTAGGGTCCTTCCTGGAGACCTGCGTTTAGGGCTGGTGCCACCACCGGCCACGTGGCTTCCAGGGCCCACTGGTTTCACAGAACACTGGCCCTCACATCCATGTAGTGGGTTCAAAAGAGAGCATGTCTCTCCCTTCCCTTGGTTTATATAAGCTACCCCCATATGCTGGGCCAGGTACTCAAACTTCCACGTACTTCAGGAGGGTATGGCCATCCCCTCAACCAAACCTGTGTTTTCCCAGGCTAGACTGATGGGGCTTTGTGGGACCGGAAGAGAGTAGGAGAGCTTTTCCCTTAGCCAATCACCCTCGCAAGCCTTGCGCATGCGCGCACAACTCAACTGCTGTGTGTCATCCCGGTTGCTGGGATGACACATGCATGTGCAGCTAAAGCCCCGCCCCCATTTCTAGGGGTGTGTGTTTCCCTCCTCCTGTTATACCATAGCACCACAGGACCTGGTTGGGGCAGATGAGGGACCGAGGTGGGTGCTGGTAGAGGAAGCCAGCAGGGGCCTCCAGGGCACACTGGCTACTGAGTGCTTGTACCCCACTCTGTGTTCGCCATATAGCCCAGTAGTTGCAGTTCCCATAGTAGGATGGCCACTGGCCCTGGCTCTGATAGTACTAGTTCCACCCGGGACATACTGCTGATACTGGTATAGCTGGTCTGAGGGTAGGTCTGTGTGGTGAGGGGCGGTGGTGAGGTGTAGGGGGCCCACCTTAGTCCCCATAGTTGTAGGCATGTGGAGATGGAGGTAATAGGGCTGTATGGTCCTGGCTGTAACCTCCTGTGTTGTAGGGTGGATGGCTGTAACTTGGCTGTGGAGGGCTGGAGCTGCTGACAGTGGAGGTGCCAGTACTGGCACTTGAGTCAGGGATTCTGCTGTTCTTGCTGTAGCTGCTTACCCTGGTGGCTTCTGAGCAGGGCTGTAAGTGGGCTGTGGTGGTGGCTGTGGTGGTGGTGGCTGCTAAGGGGGTGGTTGCTGCTGGGGAGCCCAGTTGTAGCTCCTTGGTTATTGGAGTTGTTGTTAACCCTGCTATTGTTACCCTGATGGTTCTGGTTGTAGCCATCATTTCCACTGTGGTTGAAACCTTTTCAGTAGTTGCCTCCTCCACCACTGCTTCCCCCTCGGTTCTGGAAGCCTCCTTGGTTGCCCATGGTGGTGGAACCTTGCTTGTTATAGTGCTGGAAACTGACACCACCCCTGCAGCCCCAGAAGCCACTGCTGCCTGGGTTGTCAAAGTGCTTTTGAAGGAGTGGCTCAGTCTTGCAGCCTTCCTTGTTGTATTGCCTGCTTCCTCCTGCTGCAGCTCAATGACCAGCATCTCATCTAGGAAGTACTCAATGTCTGGCAATGTGAAATTGACTTTCATTTCCAAGACCACATATTCAGTTCACTTCTTTGTCAGTTTGCTTTCTTGTTCAGTCTTTTAGGTCCTCATCAGTGGGACAGATAACAGTAGCTTGGTGCTGGAAGCCTTCAGACAGTCTCTGAGCTGACCCATAAACAATTGTCTGGTCTAGGATATAGTTGTGTGTCTTGTAGGTGAAGAGGTGCTTGAGGCCCTGGGTGGCCTGCTAGATCAGGACATCCCAACTACTGGCATAGTTCCACTGCCGGTGTAGACCCATCACCCACATCTTATCCATAACAGCACTGGAACCCAGGATGTTGTACTTCTTGGGGGGATTGGACGCTGCATGTTCGATGGCCTACATGATCTTACCGGCAGCGGGCAGGCCCACCATCATTAGCATCTTACCATACCTTGGTCTTTGGTACGACAGTGCCTCAGCTCCACTTACTCAGGGGAAGGTGCTGGATAAAGGCAAAGCCAGGAAGGGTAGAGCAGTAGGGCTCTGCCATCTGCCTGAAGTTGAACTCTATTGCACAATTCTTTACCAGGATATGAGGGGAGAGGGCCTGTGTCCCCCCAAGCCTTCCTTCTGAATTCAGAAAGCAATGGCTATTTATTTCCCATTCTTGGTGAAGGAAAGTTCCATATCATTTTCATATTTGAAGTCCACTAAGCTGCCAGTCACATCGTAACTGAACAACAATAAAAACCCACGGAGGTTTGGCTGCCTGCCACCACCAAAAACCAAAGTCATGAGGCAGATCCTGCTGCAAAAGGAAAGGGGTTTTATTCAGGTGCTGCATGATCTGGGAGAATAGCGGGTTCCTGTCACAAAGGCCATCTCTCTTTCTGTGATGGAACAGTCCAACTGTGTCCTCATTAAGGCCAAGGCAAGAGCCAGTGTCCAGAGTTCCTGCTCCATTTTAAAGTGTAGTCCTTTGGAGCTGACAAGCAGCTGCTAAGCCATCTTGGTCCCCATCCAGGTAGCTTAGTTTCTGTCCATTTCAAACTCTTTCCTGGAGACTATGTGTGGAGCCCACACAGCCGTGGAGCCCACATAGCCATGGGCCATGTGGCTGCCTGAGCCTCATGGTTGCATTCTCCTGGGTGAGTGTACAAATGCAGCAGTGAATGCATCATCATATGGGCAAGAGAGAACGAGAAGCTCCCTCCTAGAGGCCATGGGCAATGTGGTTGCTAAGACCATGTGGCTGATGGACAGAACAGGCAAGTACACCATGCAAGTCCAGGTCACAAGCTAGAGTGAACCACAAGTGAGAGGGTGTTTCTTTGTTCCCCTGGGATTGTATTAGCTTGGATGTGGGATGGGCCAGGTGCTTTCTCAAAATGACTAATCAACTTCCCAGATCTTCACATGCTTTGGGTGGGTCCCCCTCCTAACCAATCTTTTCTTTCCCCAGGCAAGACTGACAGACCTCTTTGGTCTAGCACCTCCCCCTGCACCATTTTGACTTCTATGGCACATATGTCTGCCTTCCCCTGGTCCCATCCCCAATCTAGTACCAGAAGGCTTTTTTCTCTATCCAATTATCTTGCTAGCTTTTTGTGCTCAGGCCCTATCCATGATATTTCTAGCTTTCCAGATGTTCAGTGTAAGAACCTCTCCCTGCCACTGTCTTGGCCAATGGGGGAGACTTCCTGGTGCTCCAGACAGACTATCCACCAGTAACAACATTGTTCTTTGCAAACTTATCTCTGTACTTTTCAAACTGGCTACTGGCCGACTTCTTCACAGTACCTCCATAGCCATAGGAGAAAGGCTCTTCATGGAGCTAAGTGCTGCAGGAGTCAAGGGACCAGCTGATACTGACTCCATAGCTGGCATGAGCTCCCGATTACAGGTGTGCAAAGCTCTTGATTATAAGTGTGTAGCCACTACTGTGGTCTCGGGCCACCTTGAAGTGGAGGTCACAGTTCCTTATGTCAGTGGCAAGGTGGGTGTTGTCATCTTCTCACCTTCAGCAGGAGGCTGAGAGCAGCTCCTCCTATATTCTTGGTGCTCAAAAAGTTTCCCTGTCTTCGGTTTTCTTCATAAGGCCTCTTGAGACTGTTCAGTTGTTTTCTGCCTGGTTTGAGTTGAGATGCTTAAGGTGGGAGGTGGTTGATGGGTGCTTCTTGCTTCATCTTTGCCTTCACTTCCACTGGGCAGTAGGCCTGCTGCTGCTTCATTTCCAAAGGTCTCCTTTCACAGCCTGGCCCATTCTCTTGTTCGATGACCTGGGTCTCATAGAATCGGTCTGCCTGATAATGTTGTCCATGACATCTCCTCATTGTTGTGCCCAGGTTGCCCCAGTTCATTGTTGGCCTTGAGCTCCCACTTGTCGTAGGCTTCTTCGCCTCCAGCGCCACCTGCAGCTACTCAGCAAACTCAGCCCCGAGGCCACATGTGTCCAGGCCACAGACTGCAGCTCCTCATGAAGCTGTTTACCTTCAGGTGGTGCACATCCATGGCTAGAGTCCCTGGCATGGCCCCGAGCTTGGTGAGGCCTCCCTGGGCTCTGCCCTCCTTAAACCTTTTCTGTCAGGAGGTGAAGGGGAAAGGAGGTAGCCACTGCTGTTGCCTCCCCCTCACCCATAGTTCTCTCCTTGTTTTCAATTTCTCCTTTTTCTGCAGGTAGACCTTCTGTAGCTTCCTGGTTAGCTACTTCAGCTTGTTTTTCCTTTGTTCCCCTTTTCCCTTTTGTTTGCACTTACTTGTCTGAGGATTTATTTTTTCTTGGTGCCTTTTTTGGCTTCATTTCCGCTTTTGCAGGAGGAAGTTTAGCTGACACTCTTACTGATCTCTTGAGCTCCTCCTTCGCTGCTGCAGGCCATGGGCATCAAAAGCCTTTGCAAAGCTGGGGTGCCTGGCTCCTGCCACTTTGCCCCTATGCCGGACACTTTTATTTCAGTAGCAGTACTAACCAGTGTTTCTACTTTTAAAGAGCAAATTTTAGGGGCATTATCAGTAATTTATTGGAATATTATATAATTATAAAATTGTAAAATGTTTTTATATGAAAGAAAAATATAGATTGCTGTGAGGGCCCCTAAGACTTTATTGTACACTGGAGTCAGAGTGTGTGAGTGAGTTGTCAGAAATCACTTTCCTAAGAGGGTAATTTTTTTTCTCTTATTTAAAAATTTTTAAATATATTGTATTCATTATGCTATTACAATTGTCCCATTTTTTCTCCCCTTTATTCCCCTCTGTCCTGCACCCCCTCCTTCCACCAGCTTTCCCCACCCCCCTGCTTAGTTCATGTCCATGGGTCATACATATAAGTCCTTTGGCTTCTCCATTTCCTATGCTATTCTTAACCTCCCCCTGTCTATTTTGCACCTACCATTTATGCTTCTTATTCCCTGTACCTTTTCCCCCATTCTCCCCTCCCCCTTCCTACTGATAACCCTCCGTGTGATCTCCATTTCTGTGATTCTGTTCCTGTTCCAGTTGATTGCTTAGTTTGTTTTTGTTTCTTTAAATTCAGTTGTGGATAGTTGTGAGTTTGTTGTCATTTTACTTTTCATAGTTTTTGATCTTCTTTTCCTTAGATAAGTCCCTTTAACATTTCATGTAATAAGGGCTTGATGATGATGAACTTCTTTAACTTGACCTTATCTCAGAAGCACTTTATCTGCCCTTCCATTCTAAATGATAGCTTTGCTGGATAGAATAATCTAGGTTGTAGGTCCTTGCTTTTTATCACTTTGAATACTTCTTGCCAGTCCCTTCTAGCCTGCAAAGTTTCTTTTGAGAAATCAGCTGACAGCCTTATAGGAACTCCTTTGTAGGTAACTGTCTCCTTTTCTCTTGCTGCTTTAAGATTCTCTCCTTATGTTTAATCTCGGGGAATGTAATTGTGCCGTGCCTGCATGTGTGCTTCCTTGGGTCCAATTTCTTTGGGACTCTCTGAGCTTCCTGGATTTCCTGGAAGTCTACTTCCTTTGCCAGATTGGGGAAGTTCCCCTTCATTATTTGTTCAAATTAAGTTTTCAATTTCTTGCTCTTCCTCTTCCTAAGAGGGTAATTTTGAGGCTCTGATGTCCATGTGGTTGTCACTAGGTAGAGAAATCCCTTGGGTAGAGGGCAGAATCGAAAGTCAGGAATTAGCATCCCAGAGGTCAAGAAGACAACAGTGAGGAAGGTTTTGAGACTCATCTGTACTAGAATAGCTGTCGTGTAGCCAAAATAACAAAATCACTGCTGTGGAAACAGAGTTTGCTACACATTTGTCATCCTATCAGTGACCATATGGCACATTCATAATTTGGTTTCTCAGTTCTCACATTCCACCAGGAATTCTTTGCCATGTTCAAAAAGATGTAATTAATATGATCAGACATATTTGACATACTGTACATGACATATGTACCCTGGAAGAAAAGTCTGGCAATGAGATCTTGTATTCTGTAGAATAGGAGTAAGCTGGGAATGAGGATACAGTGTCAATTTGCATGAGAACTGAGTCTTCTGAGTGTAAATTTAGGTGGAATGTGATTCTTGACCCTTCTCTCTGATCAGTTTATGGATAACTATCAAAATAGTTTTTTATTTTCAACTGGAGAATGTGCAGTGATGTGTAATGAGACAACTCTTTCTGTATTGTCCCTTATACTTGATTCTTGGATGTTAAGAATTTTGGATCAAATATAAAGAAGTTTTTCAACCACAAATTCATGTAACCAAGAAGAATCAGATGAAGGTAATGAAGTAGAATGACCATGTTAGAGCAAAAAATGTTTTTGTGCAAAATTTAGTAGTTCCACTAGATGGTAGCAAACAATTACATTTTATACCTTTACTATTATTTATAAAATGTTCACTTCTAAAATTAGAAAAACAACTCCAGAAAACTGAAAATTATATATGAAATACTATTTCCTTTGCAGAAGGTTAAACATGACTGAGTTCAAATTTATACCCCAAAAATACTGATAAAACTTCTTTTCCTAATAAACTAATCTCTCTTCAACTGGCATGAAAACACCTGTTCCAGGACTGGTTCCTGGTGACTTTTGATATGTACTTGATAAAACTTTGCAGAAAATTGTGGGTCCTTTTTTGACTATTTCTTCTAATGTTATGCAGTATGTATGCTTTCAAATGATTTTTTCCCCCTGGATTTCTACCTTTGATAGAACTTGTGATTTCATAGTTATTTCTGTTAGCAATTTCTCAACTGTCCCTAACTTTAGTATTTATTTCAATCAATCAAGTTATATCATCAAGTTAAATTGCAAAAGTGAGTTCTACCTTTCCCCTGTGTCTTCCTACCCGCCCCCCCATGCATTAGCCACACTCTCTGCAGACAGGACCCAACTATCTCCCACAGCTGACTTAATCTCTAACCACCATCCCTTATCATATTGTTAAACATCTTAAATATGGTTGCACCTATGTCAAAACTGCTGTGGGAACTCCCCTTTGCAAGGCCATCATGAGTGGAAATAGCTCACACTGTCATGAACCAAAATGTTTACTCCACGATGTTCAAATATAGCAGGATGGACTTCTAGAGGGATGTTCAAACCAGACTGAGCCCTGGCTGGGAAATGTTCTCACCTACCTTCCTGTTAATGTTTAAATGAATGAACTCTTGCATGAACGCACCCCTTGTGTCCCCACAGGTTATATTCTTGTACATACACAAATCAGCCTTAGGCATTTGATTGTCTAGATAGTTGGAGGCTGATAGGGAAATGCCTTTGGATCACTTGGTATCCTCTTTTATTATTATACTATCCTCAGAATGATAACAGCCATCTCTCTAGGTTCTGGGCTGAGGGGGGAGAAAAAGGACCTCATCACTACTACATTACTACTCTGATGAGAATTTCCCTGTTTATGAAGATAACTCTCATGGCCTTTCTGTGGGATGTGACTTACTGACAACAGGTTTTTCAGGAGATGAGAGTAATCACTTCCTTGGAATTTTACTTTCATGGGGTGGCCTTGGTACTGCTTCATTAGATATAACGTGAAACCTAAACTAAACCTAAACATCGATCAAAATGCTCACTCAACCACCAAAGCTATTTCAGCTCAGCAAACGTTTTTAGGGTGTGAGTAGTCCTCGACAACAGAGTCGCCCTTGATTATGTGCTCACAGCCTAAGGAGGAGTTTGTGCCATAGCCAGTACCTCCTGCTGTACCTGGATAAAGACTTCCTAGGTAGAATTAGAAACAACCGAACTCCTTCACTTTGCCAGATCCATTAAGGGGCATTCCAGTTTTGCTTTTAGTGTCGATGGCTGGTTAGGATCTAAATTTTCTGACGTTTTTAGCTAGCTCCCAACTGGGCTCAGAGCTATTTTAAGGTCTAGATTGCAAATTGTTTTGTTTCTTGTTGTTCTAATCTGTTCTGTGTAACCAAATGTTTAAAACCTCCCACAAAAACTTGAGTAATGGTTACAGGAAGGATAGAAATGATCCGTCAAGCCCCTGTATCCCTACGTGTTTGTAATTCGTGACGACTGGAACCTTTTCTTGATGCCAAATACATTTTGTCAATTATGCAGGATTTCTCTCATGAACTAAGGGCCTTTGTTGTTCTTGAACGTTTCTCAAGCTGCTTTTATAAGAGATTGTGAATTTTGAGTTTGCCAGGTGCCTGAGAGTCCTCTTGTAAGCGAATGGCTCTAGTTGCTGTATTGACTACTGCCTTGTCACAGGAGTCCCACCGAGGGACTAGATGGAACCAGAGCAGGTAGCCAAGCCATTCTGGCACTGACACAGGACAGCCTGACTTGATTGATCGTCAACACTGTCAACAGGTTCTGATTGAAAGGGGGACAATGTGTACCCTGAGGGGAAAAAAAAGACATCTACTAAGAAGGGCTCCTGGTGGCTAACCGGGCTCAGAGTTTTAAAAACAGAGCCTCGCAACCATTTCTGCACAGGGGCCTCTCACACAAATTGCACTTCATAGAGAAACCGGAACTGAACTGCCTGCCTCTGTGCTGAACTACTTGCCTGGCTATGTTTCTGTCATCCATCCTCACCACATCCCAAGTTGGGGAGTCTTGTTGGTGTTGAATTGGCACCAGTCACTGTGGGTTGACACCCCCTAAGGTACTGATAGATAATCTCCAGCAACTGCGTAACTCCTCCTCCTCTGTGCTGGGTTCATTACTGGCCTCCCCACCAGCTCCAGCAAGAGCAGGACACAAGCTGCTTCCTAAGAGGTTCCAGCTCTTACCTGTCAAGCTCCAGTTTGGGTTACATCATGGCCCTTAAATTCTTATATATTTGTTATCTTGTAGAGTCTATATATTATTGTAAGTGTTCTGAAATTATTTCTGGAATGAGATGAGGTATAAACAAAATCAAAATGTTCATTCCCCCCCCCCGCCCCGTATCCTCAGAGGCATTCTTTATTCCTAGTTTTAAAAGAACACATTAAATTTTTTCAAAAACAAAATATAAATACTGGCTGAGTCAAACTTATTAAATAACTTATGTATTTGTAAAATGTATTCTAAGACCAGATTAGACCAGATAGCAGGTCATAGAAGAGTACAACATAATATTTGAAAAGTGCTAGTAAATTACTGGATAGATTGTGTTCTACAGGTCATATGTAAGTAAAGTTGAATTTCCAGTCCCCAAAATGTATGAACTTAAATTAAGTTTCACATGGAATATTGAATTTGTGTCAAACAGAGCCACTATAATTCAGTAGCCTAAAATGACAGAATAAGAAACTATTTTGTAAGAAACTGGGGACCTGGCACAAGTCAGGCACATGCCTTGGCTGGGAATTGAACCGGTGAACTTTTGGTTCACAGGCCAGCACTCAATACACTGAGCCACACCAGCTAGGGCATAAAGTGCATTTTTAAAAGAACACTATTAAGTACATAATATGACATGAGGAGGGTGGGAAAAATTAAGATGGTTTAAAGTTGGAAATACTGGTGTTTGTTCCTTTGCTCTACTTGCAAATGGTAGGATGCAATTTGTATTTTCAACCAATAGGTGGCAACCCAGGCTTATTTTTGCAGTTGTAGCTTGGCAGCACAAGGGAACAGATGGCAGTTGGGCCAGAAGTTTTTTTTTTGCAGCTATTTGGTCCTGTAAATACACGTGAAGGGCTTGGCATTTTACAAAGTGTTTTCACACACGGTCCTCCTGTGGTTCCATAGCAATTGGTAGGAGGTCAATTGGAAGGAATAATTTATTTATTTACTTTTAAAGATTTTATTTATTTACTTTTAGAGAGAGGGGAAGGGAAGGAGAAAGAGAGGGAGCGAAACATCCATGTGTGGTTGCCTCTTGTGCGCCTCCTACTGGGGACCTGGCCCACAACCCAGGCATGTGCCCTGACTGGGAATCAAACCAGCGACCCTTTGGTTCACAGGCCTGGGCTCAATCCACTGAGCTACACTAGCCAGGGCAGAAGGAAGAATTTATACACCTTTAGAGTGTTACTGAATCATAAATCCAGGGGAAGATAGGTCACTGGTGGTTTGAGCAGTTCAAGAAAATCTATTCTGAAGTAGCGTTGAGATGCTGACTGAGCTTTGCTTCCCAGTTTTGACAGCCAGAGCAGAGTAAAGCGCTGAGGAGCCTCTATGGCTGGAACAGTATGAAAGCAGCCAATCTCTGCTTCCATACCTGGTGTTATAGGGTATAATAATTGGGTGCTGCTTCTCCAGCCTCTTTTACCTGTAGAGTTCAAAGCACCTCACTCCTGTTAACACTCTATACAGGAGGTGGGGAGTATCGACAAAACAAGCTAGGGAAACTGAGGCCAGGATGCCCAGCCTGGGGCTGGCCATGAGTCACCTGTGGGGCCTGGAGCTCAGGAATCCTGATGCTCAGGCTGCTGGGCAAATCACTCATCAGGGAGTGAGGATGGGTGCTGTGTTTTTGAAAATAGTACCAATAGCTGTTGTCGTGGCTTTTGGTGCCTACCCCATCATGGACACCATGGAAATCACCAAAGCAAACCAGTTGGAAAGAAGTGTCACTTAGAACTTTATAGGCTTGTACCCAAATACCCTCAGCATTCACTCTTTGCAGTCATGGAGTGGAGAAGGATGGAATAGTCCAAAACTTTATTTTCAGGCATTTGTGTGACAGCAAGGATGTTTTCTCCTCCAGTAAAGATAGCTTTCTCCACCTCCCACTGGTCGCAGAATGATCATCATGTTGGGGAGGGGAGGGCACAATGCAGAAAAGATAAGATGTCTGGGCTCCAAGTGAGGTCTGTTTAGCAATATGAAATGTGTGGAGAAGAAAGACCGTCCTCCAAAAGGGCTGGAATATGGCAACTGCCCTGAATTTCTTAATTTTTAAAAAATTTCCTGGTGAAAATAGCAAAATAAAAAACTTGGGAAATA
The DNA here is from genome assembly GCA_004027475.1 of Anoura caudifer. Classification (NCBI taxonomy): domain Eukaryota; kingdom Metazoa; phylum Chordata; class Mammalia; order Chiroptera; family Phyllostomidae; genus Anoura; species Anoura caudifer. The sequence continues at coordinate 29,936 of PVKU01007960.1, forward strand.
AAAAGAAAATTAAACCCATAATCCTGTAACAAAAATATAATTTATAATAAATTTTACATTTAAATTTATATTTTGTATACATATAGCAGGATAGTTGTAGCATTCCTATAAGTGAGATATAATTGCTTTGTAACCTGCCTTCTTTAGTTGATGTAATTAAAAATACAAAGACATTTTTGTTTACATGATAATATTCCGTGGTATGGCTAAAACATTGCTACCTACTCATATTCCCATCGTTAGCCTGTAAGTCATCACCATTTTTTGTTATTGTATATAGTGCTATGATTAACATCTTTGTACCCAAATCTTTGAGTCTTTGACTTTTAACTTATGATAAAATCCCAGAAATAAAAAAAGCTGGTATTTAAAAAAAAAAATCAGAATGCCCTGATTTCACTAACACTTGTGTCTGAAGAAAAAGAGGAAAACACAGTGGAGTAGCTTCCTTAAACAACAAACAGCAAACACAGCTGAGAATACATATTAAGGTTATAGAAGCTTAATATTAAAACAGATTAGGGATTTAATACTTTTCTTCAACAAATATTTATTAAGCACTTTTATGTATCACCCATTCTTCTAGGCTTCCTGAGGATGCAGCAGTGAACAAAACACACACGGTCTCTGCCTTTGCTGGAGCTTACATTTTTAAAATTTTTAAAAAATTATACTATTTTAATTTAAAGATTTAAATTAAAAAGATTTCTTTTAGGGGAAGAAATATTCAACAAACAAATTAGTAACTAGGTATTTCATATGCTGTCACGCTGTTATGATGCTCTAAACTTAAATAAAACAAGTTAAAAGGGTTAGGGTCAACAGGAGCTGCTATTTCAGATATGGCAGTTAGCAATGAGGCATCTGTGGAGGTTCCATTTTTTTCACTGTTAATATGTTCTTTTATTTCAATGTATGTGTAAACATTAAGCAGGTTACCTTTTAAAACATTAAATCATGATCATTTTCAGTGGCTTTAGTTTAAAATTTTGAGTACTGGAAATACTGGAACACCTTGTAGAGTATATGATTGTCTAACTGCTCTGCTATATACCTGAAACCAATACAAAATAGTATTGAAAGTAAAAAAAAAAAGTAAAAAATAAATAGAATTTTGAACTGAAGAGGAATACTAATATGTTGGAAATCTCTTCCTCTTCACACTTGTGTTTTGATCTTTTTTCCCATCATATCTTCTCTGGAATCTTCCAGGGAACTGCTAAGTGCTCTCTGTTTCTTATCTTCCTTGGGAGGATTGTACCTGGGTAGAACCCCAATTGGAGGGAGACAGGGAACCGTATGGGCACCCAGTGTGAGAGCATTATCTTGATGGTTTGACTGCCCAGACAGCTGCACATAGACTTTTGATTTTCATAATTTCTTCAGTAAAGCTCAGAAGTTCTCCAATTTTAGGGCACCTAAGAATTAGTGTGTGGGTAGTACACATTACAGAGGTGGGCAAAAATAGGTTTATAGTTGTGAGTACATGAAACACAAAGTTTATTCTTGTATTATTTATTAATTATTGTATTACTTACTTGCATTACAACCATATGCCTACTTTTGCCCACCGCTGCATATCATTCATGATGGGTAATAAACTACTTATTATGAGCAATTTGAGGAGTTTTCAAAAGCGTTTTTTACCATATGCAATATTTGCTTTACATGCTAAGTTTAGTGACTAAACCCCAAGTACACTCATTTCTAGGCCTAAAAACATCATTATGGCATGAAGGCTTGAAGCTACTGAAGTGGGGAATGGGGATTTTGGGTATTTGATTTTGGAAGGTAGGGGAGTTAGCAAGTACAGAGAATAACAAGGTAGAAAAACAGCATTACTGCACCACCCCAGAGATGATAACTGTTAATAGTTTGGTGTACATTCTCCTAGTCTTATTTATAAATAGGGTGATAATGCATGTATTTTTCTACATCCTGCTTGTCAATCTGTATTGAGTTACAAACCTTGTGTACCATCCCAGGTTCCTTTGACCATTTCCTTCTTTTTACCCATTCGGTTAGTGCTCCACCCGCACTAGTCACCCTTCCTCATTGAGACTGAGAAGAACACCACAGTGTGCGGTGTGGGATCTGGCTTCCTGAGTAACTGTCCAGGCACCATCTGCTATTACCAGGGAATGTCAGGGGAGATTGGAAGGACCTAGTCAGATGAGTTTATCCTCCTTTCCCAGATCTCCTCTGGAGTACTTTCAAGTGCAGGTCCTCCTAGTAAAGCTTCTAGAGAAGTACTGTGTGCTGAGTGAACACATCTGAGTGAGCGGCCTGCTGTGCCTCTTCATGGCTCCTTGTAAAGCAGTAATCATGCTAAGTAACGTATCAAATTGGGGGCTTTGCATCTTTCCTTACCTTGTTTTTTCTTTTTTCCTTGCCCTCACTGCCCTAAGTTTGTACCTCCCAAATAAAGGGCATCCTTTATTTGTCCTTGTCTCAGGTTGTGATTTCTACATGACCTTGGATAACATGGAATAAGTGCAATTATATATTGTGTACATTTGGCATCTTATAAATTATCTCTATTAAGTCTTATTTTAATAACAAAATTGTTTATGGTTTATGGTAAAAGATCTTATGTTCAACAAGTGGACAGTCAAATAAATGTATACACCTGTGTGACCAACATCTCAATCATATATAGACTATTTCTGTCACTCAAGAAAGTTGCTCTTTGCTGCATCATTAAATATTATTCACTAATATCTTAGCCATAATTACTCCCTTGTTGAAAATTCAGTGCTGGAACTGAAGTTTCAGAGTTACAGTAAAAAGAATAATGAATTATGAATAGTGAAGCATAGGTTCAAGTCAAATTGTCATGAAAAATTAGTGACCTTGGGAGAGTCATCAAAATGCTTTGGATCTGCTTTATTATTGTACATGTCACAAAAGGGTCAAATTAAATAACTCTTATTGTTCCTTTAATGTGAACGTAGCAAGCCTCAGCTATCCTTTGGGAAGCTCCTTTTCTTCTTCACCTCATGAGTATAGTAGTTGGGTGCTTCTTAAAACAACTCCATTTGCTCCAGAGGTCACCATCAAGAGCCAGTTCAAGCCACCTTATACGGAAACAGTGACCTTACGCTTTGTGTTCTACCCATAGTGTAGGTGACTATTGCTGTAGCTTCTCTCATGTTTGGGGGATATCCTTCCCACTTCACCTCTTTTGATATCTCAATGAAATGAGGGTAACCTGTCACAAATCGGTGAAAGTGTTCCTTGGGCCACAGCAACATGATTTGCTGCTTTGTCCCTTTGCACACTTCCCTTTGAGGCTGTGACCGCTGAGGTGAGGGTCTGCTTGGGGATGACATAGGTATTGAATGATTGTGTTTCCTTTTAATGAATAAGATAGAAGTTACCTGTGGGGGGGGCTCCACCCACAGAGCCCCATCCCTCCATCACGGATGAAAATAAAACTACTAAGACATGATCTGCTTGGGGAGGAGAGGTGGTCAATCTCTCAAAGGAGAAGGACCCAGAGCCCCTTCCTCACTGGGCTTTTATTGGGTTCAAATACACAGGAATACAGGTATGTCAGGTGGCAAGGAGCAAACAATGGATAACATTTCAAAGAAATCTGAGGGCTTAATCTGAGTCAGTGTCTGTCAGGAAAGGAGGTTGCAAAAACTTTGGGAGACATAATCATTTCCTCCTCAGACCCTTATCATTTAAATGAGAGCACTCTTAGCAAAGCAGGTTTCACAGGACTTTACGAATTCTTTCTTATGCCCAATCACCTGGGGAACCGCTCTGGCAGGCACAGGGCTGCACCGCCTGCTGTCATAGTTTCAGGCTTAAGCTGATTAGAGCCAGGAAGCAAGAGACCAGGGAAACATCTCCCAGATCGAAATGGGGACTCTGGGCTATGTCAGAATAGCCAGGGGGTGAGGGCCCATCACCCCCTCTTTGCTGCAGCCCCCCAAGTACTTCCATGAGGGCCTTTCAAGTGGTCGTGTCTGACTTGGGTTGGCCCTCCCATGAGGAGTCTTACTGTCATTAACTAATTGACCAATCATTGGGGCCAGAGATGGATGAGGCAGAAGCGGTGCTCCTGCCAGGGAGATAAGCTTTGTCTCCTTACTGGCTCAGGCCCTCTTGACAGAACAGACCCAGATGAAACGGGTCCCCTGGGTTCTTATGCAGCCTAGCCATGGGGTGCAGTTACAGCTCCTGAAACCAGGCTGAACGGTTCCCAACAGTTACCCAAGACTGTAAGAATATATATATTTTTTGCAGGGCTTACTGTTTAATGTATATGTGTACCTGTGTATTGCACGAGCGTGTTCAGAGTACAAGGAGGTACTATGTGGCTTAGAGGTGACTCTGGAGTGTTAAAACTCCATTTCCCAAGCACATTCATAGTTCTTTGATAAGATTTTACAAACCCCACACACACTTCATTTTATTTATAGCTAAGCTGTAAAAACAACTGTCTCATTTTCCACTCAAATTTTTAAAAATAAAATAACTAGAATGAAACTATAAGAACTTGGCAGCAGTTTCATATTTGCTTGGACTATCTCATGTAAATTGATTGGAGTCTTGTTCCAATAATTTGTTCTCTCAAAGAATAAATTATTGGCCATTTTAGTGCATAGTTTAGAATTTCACATGGATAGGGCATTTCTACTATAATTTGGTTTGAAATGATTCATACTAGTGGAAAAATTTTAAATAATGTTCACTTATGAATACCTAATTTGTCACTTTTTTAAGAGACACAGGCATTCATGAGATTTATCATTAGCTGCTGTTTCTCTTCATGACTGGGATTCTGAACTATTAATATTTTTGAATTAAGGAAGAAATACTGAAATGCATAATTTCCAATAGTTTGATCTTCAGAAAATGATAACATTCACTTATGTAAACTTCCACAGGAGAACAGAAAATGAATGCTTTCGATATATACCACAAAATTAGTGCTATTTGCACTGGTTTATAAAAATTCATTGGTGCCCTTAGGAAGAAGACCTGTGTTAACCCTTTTTCGGGTATCTGTTTTTAGTTTATGACATTTTCTTAATTTCTAGGTAATTATTGTTGTACTTCTTATATGTTCTCCAGGTAATTTTTCCAGTACATGGTTTGATTTGCCCTGTTTAGTTATAGTGCAAAGTCCTAGTTTATTTGCAGGATAATGGCCCAGATTAAGTGGGAAGTGTTTTCCCACAACCCAGAGGAAACTAACCAGGCCACAACTCATATAAGCCATGACCTTGACTTCTACCTAGGGAACAAGAAATATTTTCCTTTCCCTTGTCACACAAAGGGATTCGGAAGGGAAAGGAGAGAAGTGCATTGCTCTGATAGACTTTATCATTTTCCCCAACACTAGCTTCTTTACTGAAGAGAAATTTGTCCTTGATTGTTGACATTTGCTGTGCCTAGCACCTTGAAGACAGAGTTTACAATACCACATCATTGACTTTGGCCTTGCACATCTGATGTAACTTAGCCAATGGAATGTGGGTGGGCATAATATATGCTGCATATGAGCATCACAAACTTCCATCATCTCTTGTTATATCTTGTGTCATTAAAATGAGTCTGTCCCAAATAGGGGTTGCTCCTTCAGTTTGATCCCCAGAATGAAAGCACATGTGGAATTGCAACAGCGTGCCTTGCAGATGCAAACACATAGTACAAGCAATAAATATTTTGGGGATCTTTTAATTTGAAATTACTTGTTCTTTAAAAAATAAGTTTATTTTGTTTGGGGGTGTGTGTGTAGAGAGTTCCTGATGTGTTTGGTTTTTTGTTTTGTTTTTGGTTCAGCCATATGTTGACATTAAAAATTTTTAAAGGAATAAAAAAGACACATGTGTAAAAACCCCTGCAAAATTACATGCCCTGGTTTGTGTGGCTCAGTAGGTTGGGCATCATCTTGCAAAGCAAAATATCACTGGTTCGATTCCCAGTCAGGGCACATGCCTGGGTTGTGGGTTTGGTCCCCAGTCGGGGGCGTGTGTAGAAGGCAGCTAATCTGTGTTTCTCTCTCAAACATTGATGTTTCTCTCCCTGTCTTTCTCCCTCCCTTCTCTCTGTAAAATAAATAAATATTTTTTTAAAATTCTGCAATATTACAGAGATTGGCAAGAACAAATCAAAGATGAAATCTCATAAAATGTTAAAATTATTCCACCAAGGTACCCTCAACCTTTTGGTGTATGAGACGATGCTTCAACCAACTGAGCCACCTGCCAGGGCTTACTATAGCTTTCTTTTGATCAACATTTGCATGGTGTATTTTTCCTATACTTATGCTTTAACATTTTTCTATCTTTAGTTTTTAGATATTGTCTTTTGATTAAAATGTAGTTTTTGCTTAAAATATAGTGCTTTTGATTAAGATATTCTTTTTATTAATGTGGTTTTTCTAAGAATGTCTTTTAACTGGGACACTGGATTAATTTACATTTAAAGGAATTAATAATAAGTTTTGGTCTTACTTAATCATCCTATTTTGTACTTTGTATTTCACTCTTTTATTGCCTTATTCCAGATTGAGTACTTTTTAAATCATTCAAATTCTTTCTACTTGTTTCAAAAGCTATGTATTTTTTTCTTTTAGTGGTATCTCAATAATTTCAATATGTTTGATTTATCAAGTCTAAAATTAATAGGTACCTTATTCTGGCTGGTGTGGCTCAGTGGATTGATCACTGGCCTGTGAACCAGAAGATCACTGGTTTGATTCCCATTGGGGCATGTTCCTGAATGGCAGACCAGGGCCTTGGATGGGGGATGGGGGCATGTTTCTTTCTCACATCAGTATTTCTCTCCCTCTCTTTCTCCCTCCCTTTCCCTCTCTCTAAAAATAAATAAATAAAATCTTTAAATTTAATAGGTACCTTTATTTTTCTTCCGGACAGTGTAAGAGTCTTGGAACACTTTTAATTTCATTATTTGCCTCCTTAGTTATAAAGTATTCTTGCTTTGAATCTTGATTATATTTAATCTCAAGGATCATTATTATTGTTTTCCTTGAATAATATTTTTTGATTTGCTTATATTTCTGCATTTTTGGTTCTATATTCTTTGTTTCATCTTAATCCTTTCCTTTGGGAATTTTTTTTTTTTGCTTCAAATACATTCTTTAGAATTTTCTTTTTTAAAATATATTTTATTGATCATGCTATTAGAGTTGTTCTATTTTCCCTCCTTTATTCCCCTCTGCCCTGCACACCCCTTCACACCCACATTTCCCACCTTTAGTTCATGTCCATGGGTCATTCATATAAGTTGTTTGGCTTCCACATTTCCTATACTATTCTTAATCTCTCCCTGTCTACTTTCTACCTACCATTTATGCTACTTATTCTCTGCACCTTTTTCCCCTCTCTCCCCCTCCCACTCCCCCACTGATAACCCTCCATGTGATCTCCATTTCTGTGATTCTGTTCCTGTTCTAGGAGTTTGCTTGGTTTGTTTTTGTTTTTGTTTTAGATGTGGTTGTTAATAACCGTGAGTTTGTTGTCATTTTGCTGTTCATATTTTTTATCTTCTTTTTCTTAGCTAAGTCCCTTTAACATTTCATATAATAAAGGCTTGGTGATGATGAGCTCCTTGAACTTGACCTTATCTGGGAAGCACTTTATCTGCCCTTCCATTCTAAATGAAGGCTTTGCTGGATAGAGTCATCTTGTATGTAGGTCCTTGCCTTTCATGACTTGGAATACTTCTTTCCAGTCCCTTCTTGCCTGGAAGGTCTCTTTTGAGAAATCAGCTGACAGTCTTATGGGCACTCCTTTGTAGGTAACTGTCTCCTTTTCTCTTGCTGCTTTGAAGATTCTCTCCTTCTCTTTAATCTTGTGAAATGTAATTATGATGTGCCTTGGTGTGTTCCTCCTTGGGTCCAACTTCTTTGGGACTCTCCGAGGTTCCTGGACTTCCTGGAAGTCTATTTCCTTTGCCAGATTGGGGAAGTTGTTCTTCATTATTTCTTCAAATAAGTTTTCAATTTCTTGCTCTTCCTCTGGTACCCCTATGATTTGGATGTTGGAACATTTAAAGATGTCCTGGAGGTTCCTAAACCTCTTCTCATTTTTCCGAATTCTTGTTTTTCATTCTGTTCTGGTTGAATGTTTCTTTCTTCCTTCTGGTCCACACCGTTGATTTGAGTCCCAGTTTCCTTCCTGTCACTGTTGGTTCCCTGTACATTTTCTTTTATTTCACTTACCATAGCCTTCATTTTTTCTTCTAATTTGCAACCATATTCAACCAATTCTGTGAGCATCCTGATTACCAGTGTTTTGAACTGTGCATCTGATAGGTTGGCTATCTCTTTGTCACTTAGTTGTATTTTTTCTGGAGCTTTGATCTGTTTTTCATTTGGGCCATTTTTTTTTTTTATCTTGGCGCACCTGTTACATAGTAAGGGGTGGAGCCTTGTGTGTTCACCAGGGCGGGGCAACCCACATTGCTGTGTCGTGATGCTGTATGTGGGGGAGGGGTCTGAGAGGTAACAATGCCACTTGCTCCGCTCTGTGGATTTCAGTCACTTCCCCTGCTACCCACAAGCAAAGTGGATCCTTCTGGTGCTGATTCCTGGGTGGGTAGGTTTGTGTACGTTCTAGGACCCCATGGGTCTCTCCAGAGAACTCTCCTGTGAGGCTGGAAGTTTCTCCTGCTTCCACCTCAACCCCCACAGGTGTTTTCAGTCAGAGGTTTGAGGCTTTATTTCCCTGCACTGGAACCCTAGGTTGCGCAGTCTGTCTCACTCCCCAGTTGTTCCTCCTGGTTTATCTGCACGCGAGTGTGGGACCGCCCGCTCCTCCAGCTGCTGCCTCCACAGGTCCACCAGCCACCACCTTGCTGCAAGGCCTCTCCACCTGGCTGCCCATCTCCACCCCTCCTACCAGTCTGGATGAATGTTTCTTCTTTAACTCCTTGGTTGTCAGACTTCCATAAAGTTCAATTTTCTGTCAGTTCTGGTTGGTTTTTGTTTTTAAATTTGTTGTCCTTCTTTTGGTTGTGCAAGGAGGCACAGTACATCTACCTACGCCTCCATCTTGACTGGAAGTCTCTTTAGAATTTTCTTTAGTGAGATTCTTTTGGAGGCAAATTCTCTTCAATTTTGTCTGTCTTAAAATATCTTCAGCTTACAATCAGCAGTTTACAATAGAATTGGTGGTTCTTTCCAGCAAGCTGAAGATATTCTATCCCCCTCTGGTTTCCATTGCTTTTGTTAAGAAGTTACTTTTCAGTCTATCACTCGTTTGAATATAATCTGTTCTCCCCCCCACCACCCCACTGGTTGCTTTTGAGATCTTCACTTTGTCTTAGGTGTTCTGCAGTTTTACTATGATGTATCTGTGATCAAGTACTTTTATATATCATGCTTGGGACTCACTGAGTTCTCAAGTGTGTGGATCTTTGTTTTTTTATTCTCAGCTATTGACTTTTCAAATTCCTATTCCTTCTTTTCTCTACTGGAATGCTAAAGAAATGTTAGAACTTTCTACTCTGTGCTCTATATAGAGTCTCCTTAAATACTTTTATTATTTTAAGTTTTTAAAAATTTCTGTGCTATGTTCTGGATACCTTCTTCTGAACCATACTTTACCAATTTTCTTGCTATGTGTAATCTGATATTAAATTCATCCATTAAGTTTCAAATTTTGGATTGTAGTTGTTATTTCTATAAGTTCTTTGGCTACATTTGCAAATCTCCTTTTACTTTTTTTATGGTTTCCAGTAAAGATATTTTCAACCATGTCTTTTATTTATTTAAGCATAGTAACAGTAGATGTTTTAGGTGTGTGTCTTATGATTCATTTCTGTATTTGAATTCTTTGAAGCCCTATTTATATAGTCTCTTATTTCTTCTTATTCTTAATTATGATATCTTATCTTGGGGGGCTTTATTATTATTTATGTGTAATATGCCTACCATACCCACAGTAGTTAATATGACCTTTTCTGATTCCTGAACATAATTGGATTGGGCCAATTCATGATTTCTCATATCTTTTTATTCCTATTGTTCCCTCTTGGTTTAGTTGACATATGGTAACTTTGTTCTAATATCAACAAAATTATGAAGATGAGAAATACAGGGTTATAAGGGATTTTGAGAGAGTATTTATTTAATCCATTTACCTCTGACATTTATGAATCATATGCAGAACAGCTTTTACATTATCCAGTTATTTATTCAGTAATTATTTATAATAAGCAAAAGGTAGCAATGGTGAAAACTTAAAATGCTTTTTGAATTTTCATGGTGTTGCCCATGACAGATAGTTTCCTCATGTAGTATTTCTTCTGGGAAATTTTCATGCTGACCCCTAAAGAGTATCTGTAGGATCTGATGATTCAACTTATAATAAAAAAATAATTAAATTGAAGGTGGGCCTTGCTGTCTCTTGTTGGAAGGGCCACTGACTGATGCTAATGCATTATGAAATAATAAATTGAAGTTGGTTTGCTTTTATCTGTCAGGGTCTTGGCATGTATTAGGATTAATCAACATACTACTCCTATGTAAACTTCACTTCTTTGATTACACATTACATTTACTATCAGTAACAAATCATGATTTTATGTTAATAGGGAGTGATATCATCTCCTTTTTCCCTTTCAGCTATCAAATGCCTCATTTCTATGTTGGGAAATAATGCATTGTAGCATCTGTCAGTGTTATTTCCAGTCTTACTTCTCCTCTTTTTAAGTCCATTGTCCTTCTAGGTTCTTAATTAGGAGATGCCTTCTACCCATTCTAGTTTACTATTTCTGCCATCTTAAGAACCCAGTCTCAGTCCTTCTTAAGTGAAAAAATGACAAAACCTACCTAAGCGCCCATTGTGTGTTGGGCACTGGACCATATTCTGTTAGCACTTCCCAAGATGTATTGGGCAGAATTAACTATGTCCATAGACACTCCATAAAAACATGTTGCTGTGGTCTGATCAATTCAGGGAAGCCTGGCTTAAATTTAGATAAACTTGTTTATTTAAAGGGAAGTTTGGTAGAGCCCTAATGTCCAAATATACATTCCGAATTTCCCAAGACATTTTATTCGATCATTTTAAGTGATTAATATTTTTCAGAAGTTTGAGGAATACATATGAGGACATTAAGCCCTCATAATTGTCCTTTCAGATAAGTATTATATTAACCATGTTTTTACAGATGAGAAAATAAAAAGAGTTGTGAAGTGGAATCTGGATGCAGCCTCAGATATGTCCCATGTGAAAGCCCCTGTTCACTCTTCTCCCTTGCTCCCTCCTTCCTTTCTTCCCTTCCTTCCCTCCTGCCTTTTAAGATTACATTTATTTGTTTATCTGATTATAAAGTTAACATGTATATATTCATTGAAATCTCTGGAAAACAAAAGCACAATGAAGAAAGTAAAAATCATCATCCCCCCTCCCTGAGATAAAGTTAAGAGTTTTAACATTTTAAATGTTTTAAACACATATATAAAATTGTGTATACACACACACACACATGCACACAGTGTGGTATTGTTTTTGCAAAATCAAGATTATATTGCATATTTTAAAGACCTGTACTGTGAATTAATATTATACATGAAATAATATAAACATCAATTTTAATGGCTGCAAATTATTCCATCGCAGGGATACACCAAGTTTATTTAGTCAGTTCTCTGTTGTTGGACATATAGGTTACAGCCAATTTTTCACTATTAGAGATAGCGCTATGAGGAACAACTTAGCATGTTACATTTTTTAGTGATTTTATACATTTTTGGAATTAAATCTCTTTTTTAAGATTTTATTTATTTATTTATTTTTAGAGAGAGGGGAAGGGAGGGAGAAAGAGAGGGAGAGAAACATCAATGTGTGGTTGCCTGTTGTGTGCCCCAGGGGACCTGGCCCACAACGTAGGCATGTACCCTGATTGGGAATCGAACCTCTGACCCTTTGGTTCACAGGCTGGCACTCAATCAACTGAGGCACACCACCCAGGTCAGCTTGTTACATTTTTGTGTACTTGTCTGATTATCTCTTTGGTGCTCACTTCAGCAGCACATATACTAAAATTAGAATGACGCAGAGAAGATTAGCATGGCCCCTGTGCAAGGATGATTATTTCTTTAGAAGAAACATATACCCTACCAGTAGTGTAGGAGAATGCTTGTTTACACATGCTTTGTTCAATAGAGAATCTCATCTATTTATTTTATTTCTTGACAATTTCAGAAGCAAAACATGCTTTTTATTGTTCAGCTCACTATACTTCAACTATGTCCTTTCTGCTGTCATTAAGCTGCCCTCCTACTAGTAGGACTTTGGCCCTGTGTGATTTTTCCATAGGTGGAGATTATTTTTGTATCCAGCTTTCTTTCTGGTTTCACCTAATGATAAAAATTAGCCAAATTGATGACTGAGGTAAGGAATACAATGAGTGTGAAGATGATCAATCCACATGGATATTAAACCTGTAGCCATGGTTTTCTTACCCTACTGTTCTAAACCACAGTACAGTTTTCAAACCACAATAAACATAAGAGATGGCCTTCACATGTTGAACACATCCTATGGGCTTCATACAATTTGTGACATGCTATATATGATTATACTCCTTTTTCCTGTTATATAAAACATTTGGGATAAAACTCAGTGTGAGTATTGTTATAATAGAACAACTGCTCTCATTTGTACCAAAAATAAATGACTTATTATCATACATCATTAAAATAAGAAATTATTTGCCATGTATTTGTAATAGTATAAAATCTCTGCTCTAACAGAGATGGAATTAAATGATGCCTTAGGAGTTATGGCAGTGCTCAATTGAAAAGCCATCAAGACTTCAAGCACCCTCCACCTTGTTGATCCACCATTCTCAGAATGTTGACCTCATCCACATGGTTCAAGATGACTCTCCTAACATCCCAATTCCATCCAGCAAGAAAGGTATAAAATGCCAGCGGGAGGCCACATTCTTGCCGTTACGGACATGACCCAAAAGATGAAAATTTTACTTTTGCTTAGCTTTAGTTGACCACAACATAGATACCTGAAGCTGTACCTAACTACAGAGTAGCATAGAGGTGTTTTAAATTTGGGGAGGGTATGAGCTCAGCTTAAAATCAAGGGTTCTCTTACTGTGAGAGAAGGGGGACAATTGGAAATGCCTGTCATAATATTACTCATGAATGCATTGCTTCTGAGTACTTGATAACGCTTCTTTAACAAGCTCAGCCCTCTGGACCACTGATAGTATCCAGTAGTATCTGATACTGTAGTATCCGGTCTGTTTTCCCTTCATCCCAAACCAGTTGATGTGCTTCCCCAGTACCTCAAAGCAAAATCCTGTGTCTTGATCATTAATTAACCACATCAGTGGACTGAGCTGAAATTGGGAGACATGGTTTGAAACTCATCTTGCTCAACCTTTAAACTCCTCTTCTGTTCACATTTTGGCTAATTGTAATGGAAATTTAACTTGTGCTGTGGTCCTGGCCTTAATGTGAATAAACCAGAATGGTTAATATTACCATTTTTCTACACTATTTACACAGGAGAAATAATAAGCTGAACCAAATGGAAAGTGTCATGCTTTACTTATGACTATTTAGAGAATAAAGGGTATATGAATTAAGAAAATGTCAAGAGAGGCCCTAAGGTCACAAGGAAGTGGCCTGGCATCAGAGGCAGGCATCTGCACTGATTGGGCCAGAGGGGAGCCTGAGCCTAAGCAGAGCCCTAGCCCTACCAGCAACAAGACACTGATGTTCACAGTCCCATGCCACCCTGGCAGGCCAGCATGAAGGAGGACTGCTGGGAGCTTTCCATCCAGAGCCATGTTGTCTGAAGCTACAGGGACAACCAGGTGGTCACGAGGGACAAGTCCTTCCTGGCCATGGTGGTGGACATTGTGCATGAGCTGAAGCAGCAGAACTTCTGATTGGTGTATGTGTGTGACATGTGGATGGGTGACAAGTGGAAAGGAGAAGGCTCTGTGCACGGTCCAGGGATCTCCTTTTTGTTTACAAAGAAAAGGTTGTGCTGGTTGCAGACATCACTCCCAACCAGTTTGAGGCTGAGTTACTGATTGGTAGAAAGATCCACCGCCAGGAAGAAGCCTTAGTGGGGATGGTTGTACTGCACGTGATGGGCCCCAATGCCTTGTTCATCACCAGCTCTGACCTGCCTTTCCTGATGGCTCTGTGGTGACAGAGCACATCCTCATGGACACTCATAAGGTGGATGCTGTCTTTGTGGGCACCGGGGACCTCTCTGCCACCATGCTTCTGGTGTGGACACATTAGCACCCCAACAATCTCAAGGTGGCCCATGAGAAGACCATGGTGGCCATGCACCATGTTCTGAAGCATACCATCTAGTATGCAAAAGCCCGGGCTGGGGAAGGCAGAAGCCCTGCCTGGCTCAGCTAGAGCTGAAGAAGATCCAGAGCAAAAGGGACATCGAGACCCCAGAGATTGTGGTCCAGGCCACAGTGCTATGAGGGCATCACATGTCCACCTCCTGACATACAGCATGTTGGTATCTCCATCTTTGTCCCCATGAAAAATGTAATGTCTGTCTTAGAGCTGTGACCAAAACTTGATATTTTTTTCTTTCGTGACTGTCCAGTGCCAACTGGTCTTAATTGTGAAAATGTGCGAGCTGTGTTTTTTAAAAATAAAGCGATAACAGAAATTTGTGATTTGGGAAGCCAGCTTCCCTGCCTCCACCCTCAGGCTCCAGGCCTCTGGAAAACTAGCTTTGTGGTCACCCTCAGAGGGCATCCTCCTCTGCTGGGGTGGGGTGGGGTGGGGTATGTGGTAGGAGGGACCACTGCCCCTGGAGAGTCATGTTGGCTCCCCCTACTGATACATCCCTGTCCAGTGTGGGCTGGGTCTTTAGTGGGAGGGCTGTATCTGCCTGTCTCTGAGAATAAGTTTGGTGTTAACCATTTGCATCTGGGTGAAATATGCCAAATAGCTTTATTGTCATTCTGACCTCTCTCCCTTCCTGCTTCAGGATTTTTGTTTGATTTTGCTGCTTGGTAGGTCCCTGGGCATTTCAGATATTCTGCTTCTGTTTCACCATATGGATAGGTTAATGCCAGCTGGCCCAGACACACACACAGGCCTGCACAGTCACTTTGGTGGTGACCTTTTCAGGACCCTGAAAATTCAGGTTGATCCACAGATCTCATGACTATCTGTGAGACAGCCCTGTAACCCACGAGTGTCTCTAGGGTCCTGCTGAGTGAGGAGCAGGGAGGCCAGCCAATGGAAGGCTGATGCAGGGCTGAGGGCATCTGTGGGAAGATACCACATTGGGCTCCTCAAGGCAAAAACTCGAGTACAAAAAGTTTATCTGCAGGTGAGGGAGACATTGGTAAGAGGCTGGAGAAGTGAGACAGGGAAGAGAAGGAAGCCCAGAACTCTCCATTGTGAGTGATTAGTGCTTAATCTCATGAGAGAACTCTAGGAAGCAGAGCTTTCCTCCTCACCAGGGAGGGAGTTTGGATGTTTATACACCACCTTGCATAAGTCATTGGTTAGGGCCTTCTGGGAGCAGAGTTGGTGCTAAGTCTGGTCTGCTGTGTTAGCAACAAGGTAGACTTCAGTGGCTGGAGAAAGCCCTTAGGCACAGGTGTGCAGGTTCTAGAAGATGGAAAATGGATGGCATGCAGTGATTTGGTAAGGATTGAGGTAAGCGGATGTGGGCCAGACAGCACAGATATTAAGGGAAAGCTCTTTCCATAGTAAATGAAAGTGCTCTTGGTATTTCAAAGATGGAACTGATGCATAGGAAGAGCACAGTAGAATAATTCTAAAACTTTGTTAGAAGTGTGGTAAGATAGAAAGACCTGGCACCATGGGTTAGCATTAGCAGTAAAATTTCCTCATCCTGCTGGTAAAACACATTTGATAGGAGGCAGTACCTTCCTGTGGAAACACAAGATGGTGCTGTTCTCTAAGTAGAAATCTACAACTAGTTTGTTTTTTTTTTGTTTTTGTTTTTGTTTTTTTGATGCTAATCTATTATTGTAGTTTAGCACACAATTTTAAAACAGTTGGGCTTCAATCAATCAAAAAGTATTCACTGAACACCCATTAAGTGTAGAGTTGGGCCTGAAATATAAAGAAGAATAGTATTAAGAAGAGAGAGAAAGCAAAGCACAAAACTGAAGCAGCAGTTTTCCAACTGCAATCAGCCTAGATTTTTCCCTTTAGTGAACCTTTAGAGAATTTCTGTGATATAGGAATTTTATTTTATCATGAACCTACTTTGTATTAATGTAAAAGTATTTACTATCAGTTTTTGACTTTATTATTTCTTTAATGTGATATATTTAGTTACTGATTAACTTTATGGTGAAATTAAAAACCATGTTTTCTGTAAAATACTATTTTAATATCCTCATCAAATATACCCTCCCCATGAACCTTTCCCCATTAAATCCCACTAGCTTTAATTACTCCATACTTCTGTTATTACCCCAAGTAGCTCTAGGGAGCCCTTAGAGCAGCGCTTCTTAAAGTTTCATGTGCATAACAGGCACCTGGGGATCCCGTTAAAAACTCCATTCTGAGTCACTGGCCTAAGAATTTGCATTTCTAATAATCTCCCAGATGCTGCTGCTTCTGTTCCACAGATCACACTCTGGAGTAGATATTTTACTTGTAAAGATGGTAGTTGAATGAGTTTTGCCATGGTTGGAAACATGTTTTTATTTTGATTTCCTGTAGGAAAAGTTCTTTCTTCCTTTGTGACTCTTCCTCTATCTTCAACCTCCTTTACCCCCATCCCCACCATGTGCTTCTAACTACCTGTATATTGCATACAGTAATCACTCAACAGAGGCAGATGATGCTTGGGAAAAAAACCCGGTTCTTTCTAAAACATGGAATGTTGGATAGTTCTCATTTTTCCCATTAGAGTCATTCTGCTTTTGTCTTTACTGAGCTCTCTATCCTTGGATGCTGGCCTATATGGATCTCAGCACAGTGTTCCCTTGTCCTCTGGCTTCCAGGTAGATTCAGCCCATGGTGGCCCCAAAAGAAGGTCAGAGAGAGAGTGAGATTAGGAATTTATCCCCTGGCTCCCTTCCTGCAAGTTCACCTTGGGCTGGGTGAGACCTTCCTTTACACAAACTCTCTCCTTTTGAGTTCTGGAAGCTGCTCCCTTCACCTCTCCCTTTGGAACTAGTGGTTGTAACTGCCCCTATATTATTAGCCCTGGGCTACTTGTGGTTCCTCTGCATCTTGCCTACACCTTTAAACATAAGAGTTCCTTTAAAAATAAATCCTCAAACTAACTTAATTTGAGTGTGTCAACCCATTGGGACTCCAACTGAAACAATTAGTTACCACTGATTTTGGAAATAATATTAGGTCAAATTTGATTGGGTTGTAGGAAGACATAACATAGCAGAACTTGAGCCAAATAGAAAAGGATTGATTTTGACAAATATTGAATTACTTTACAATTTTAGAGGCATGTCAGTATTGTATCACATTATCACTCTGTTGGGCAGTGACTGAAATTTGGCTTAGATTTTCCATTATCTCTGTGGTATTTCAAATGTTCTGACAAATTTTTGTTTCTCTGGTCAGTATGGGGCAGTGTCTAAGTCAGATATAGCTGAGCAGGGGCTCCTGGCTTGTTAGAGATTGTGGAGACTGCTGGTCTCTATCCTCATTGCAGTCAATGATGACAGACAACAGAAGTAATAAATTAAACTTACTCTGGAAAACAACAGTGGTAATTGTCTCTCTTTGACTCATCCTTTTATTTGAATAGATTAGCTTTGCTCTTCTCTGATCTCAGTCCATTCAATATATGCGCATATGTATGTGAGTATAAAGTTACTCAAACCAAGTTCTTTTTAAAAAGCTTTCTTGTGGTCTGATTGTAAGAGAGCTCACTTTGTATGAAATGTACCCCTAATCACATTTAATTTGCACCTATTAAAATCTCAAAGAATGATCCATCTTGAATTTGACCTGGAATATTCCAGGGTGATAAGGTTTTTAGTTCTCTAAAATGTGGCAGGGATTTTCTTCTTGGCTGTATTGATTCCTTCTCCGTTACACTCAAACACTTGAGGCTACAAATTCATTCTTTTTCTAAATAAATGGTCACAGTGTTTATGAGAATTTTATTACTATAGCAGAGACCTCATCATTGGGATTTTTTAATGGGGAAATTTCATGGCCTGTTTTCAAGGTTATTATTCAGAGCACCAGATATGTAACAAGGTTTTATTTTTCTTTTATAGTTATTGTCACAATAGATGCCAACATAGCAGTTTCAATTGCTCATATCATCATGGCTAGCAGGAACTTTTTCATTTGAGACAATTAGGAAATCTAGTGGAATGTTTAGAAAAATAAACAACTGTTGATGGCTCAGTAATTGATTTCTTCTCCACTTATTCATCCATTCCGCATCTGGTGATTGAGAACGGCTGCTAAGATATATAGGTAGGAACAATAAATAATCTGTTTCATCACAGGGCTGATCTTAGATGAGCAGTACCTATACACAAATTAATTATAATTTATTTTAGCACTGGTAAGGATATTAGGTACATGACTGAGGAAGAAGGACCTAACTTGACTGTGGGGAGAGGAGTTGGTTCGGAGAGCTTCACAGAGGAGTTGATATCTGAGTGGGGTTTTGAAGGTTGAATAGGAGATAAAGAATGGCAAATAGGTAGGAGCCAATTTACAAAAAGTCTTATACCTCCTGCTAAGGAAGGTGGTTTTCCTCCTAAAGACAATAAAGCCTCTAGAGAATGAATTTTACCCAGGAAAGAGACATGATCAAGTTTGTATTTTGGAAAGACTAATTTTACAGGGATGTAAGGGATGTACTGCAAAGGAGGGGTGGAGTTGTGTGTGAATAAAGCAAGAGGTAGGGAAAGTGACTAGTTGCTACAGAAAGAGTTTCACACACCCTGACTGGTGTGGCTCAGTTGGTTGGGGGTTGTCCTGCAAAGTGAAAGGTCATCTCACAAAGAATTTGACAAATTTGATTCATCTTTTTTCTGATGAATAATTTTAAATTCTGATATCATAAAATTCCTTTAGATTATATCTCAAAAATAAGGATATTTCCCTAACTAATCACCTTATTGTTATCATACCTAAATTTAATATAATTTTTTGATTCCCGATCAGAGCACCTGCCTGGGTTGCAGGTTTGGTTACTGGGAGGGCACCTCCCAGGGCACCTGGGAGAGGCAACTGATCCATGCTTCTCTTCCTCTCTTTCTCCCTCCCTTCCCGTCTTTCTAAAAATAGATTTAAAAAATCTTTAAACAAAAAAGAGTTCATACAAGAGCTAAAAATAGCCAGAACTAAGGCTATAGTGGTGAGAATGAAGAGAATGAGGCAGATTCAAGAGGTAATTAGGAGATAGAATTGGCAAGACTTAATGTCTGAGAAAGTTTCTCTAAGATGTGTAGTATACAAAAGAGAATATGTTGGGAAAATGGATGGGGAGAAAGGATGAGTTTACTTTTGGATTCTTTGAGGTTGTGGCACCCCAAACAAACTGCTGGACTACTATATAACCCTGGAGCTCAGAAAATAAGTTGGCGTGAAAACATGTGTTTGGAAATCGGGGAGTGGCTAAAACCAGAGGAGGAGATGGGATGTTTGAGGGGTTGAGTGCAGAGCAGAGCTCAACTATCTGGTTTTCTGTCTCCATATCTTTCTTTTATGTGCAGCATTCTGGTCTAATGTTGCTAATTATAGGATGATTTCAGCCAGTGTGAGAAGTAGGAGGGACTTGCCGTAAGCTCAGTTAAGAATCATTTTGGCTAGAGCATCATACTGATATGCCAAGGTTGCAGGTCCTTTCCCCAGTCAGGACACCAACAAGAAACAATCAGTGAATGCATAAATCAGCAGAACAACAAATCGATGCCTGTTTGTCTGTTTGTCTCTTCCCCCTTCTCTGTCTCTCCCTCCTCTCTTTCTTGAAAATCACTGTTTTAAGGTGTTTGCACATTGGTGAGGTCAACTTGGATCCTAGAACTAGCCTTCAACTTGCTGAGGAGCTTCAGTTTTTCGGTATACCTTGAACAGAGGGAGATTCCTATATTTTTAAAGACTTTATTTATTTATTTTTAGAGAGAAGGGAAAGGAGGGAGAAAGAGAGGGAGAGAAATATCAATGTGTGGTTGCCTCTCGTGTGCCCCCTACTGGGGACCTGGCCCACAACCCAGGCATGTGCCCTGAAGGAGAATCGAACTGGCAACCCTTTGGTTCGAAGGCCGGTGCTCAATTTACTGAGCCACACCAGCCAGGGCCCTGTTTTTTTAGGGGGTAGTCAAGCTAGGGTTCTCTGAAACAGTGGCATCTGAGCAGAGACCTGAAGGAAGTGAAGGAACAAGCATGTGTGTATCTGCAAGAAGAGCATTGAGAGAAGTGGGAACAGGGCACTTGGAAATTGATATTCCATAACTGTATTAGTTGGGATATTTTTGACCGTTAGTAACAGTGCAATTCAAATGGCATCAATAGTAGGAAAAATGTATTATCTCACATTTTAAGAAGCCCAGTTTGTTCTCAGAGTTGGGTGGTTCCGTGGCTCAGCAATGTTATGAGGGACCCAGGTTGTCCATCTTCCTGCCCTTCTGTTCCCCAGCTCACCAGCTGTTCCCTTCAGGCTTGCTCTCCTGTTTGTGTCAGGATGGCTGACTCAATTGCTGGGATCCCATGCAGACTTAGCAATGTCCAGTAGAAGAGAGACCCTTCATCACTCTTTTTTGCTTAAAGTTCAATTGCTCATAAAAGTAGAGAAGATAATATAAAATTATCCATCACATAGAAGTAAACATTGTTAGCATTTTGACATATTTGGTTCATCTATTTTCTGATGATTAATTTTAAATTCTGACATCATGAATTTCTTTAGAATGCATCTTAAAAATAAGGATAATTCCCAAACCCCATTATTATACCTAAATTTAATACTTATTTCTTAATAGCATCTAATATTCCAGTTCATATTCAGATTTCACAGTTTTCTCCAAAATGTCTTTTATGGATGGTGTGTTCAAACCAAAATCCTATCAAGGGGCATTCATTACCTGTTATTATATCTCCTAAATCCCTTTTAATCTTGATTCTGGAACATCACCTTCTTTTCCCGATAAAATTGAAATGTTCAAAGGCCCAGTTCTGTTGTCGTGTAGAATGACTCACATTCAGACTGGTTGGTGGTTTGCATTGTTTTTGCCTTTCATATTTCCTGCAAACTGGATGTTAGATAGATATAAATAGTTGTATAGATTCAGATCAAACATTTATAGAAGAAATGCTTCATAGGTGATGTGTACTTATTGTTATCATTTTAAGAGTTATGTAATGACTTGTTCTTAGTGAAGTAAAAGAAGGGAATTTCAGCCTGATCACTCCATTATGAAATAACATTTTTCTTGTGACTAGTAAATAATTTGGGGTTTGATACATTGGTACCGATGTTACTATATAGCTCCCCGTTAACCTTTTTACCTAATGGCTTTAGGTTCCTCTGAAGATAGTTGCCTGGATCAGTGATTTCATCAGTGTTAACAAAACATTTATTAGCTTAAATTCTTATGGAAAAAGGAGTGTTAACTAGGACTATTTATTAGGTTATCCTGAAGTACTAGAAAGGCAAGATATGTAAATAATCAATTTAATAACCAATTTTCAAAGTGAGGCTTTGTATGATGGTGACAATTGAGTTTGTTTTGACTTTCTTTTTAAAAAATACTAGTTCGAGCTCATGGATTTTTATGTATTTAAAAGCTTTCAAACATTTCTTTTGATACTCAGGTTTTCCCAATTTTGGTCAGGGGGAGACCCTTCTTAGTGGCTGTATGTCCTTTTGACTCCATTCACTTTTGAAAGTTCCTTTGCTTTCTGACCATATGAGATATCCTGGGGCATTTTGTGCCCCAGACTTGATGTTAGTAATTTCTTCAAGAAGCCCTAGCCAGTGTGCTTCTTGTTAAGAATGAAGAAACTTTTGTCATAAGCCCCGAGGCACACTTCCCTTCTCCTTTCATTGGTCACAACTGCCTTCCATGACATTCTTAAAGTGCTCCCCAGTTGGAGTAATGGGATTCCTGTTTCCTTTAGTGAAGCACGTGGCCATGTAAAGGAGGCGTTCAGAGGTTTGGCTACAAAGGATAAAGGCAGGGCAGACGAATTGGAGTAAATAGTTGCTGGGTAACAAATCCGGTGCTTTCTATACTAATCAAAGTCTTAAATCGACAGTTTATCCATTTACATTGAGAACTATCACTGGCAAGATAATGGCTCTGGCTCACAGTAGTTTATGCTGGGGATGCCCATTCAGGAGGTGACGTCACATGTTTTCCTGTTAAGAAATGGAAGTTGAATGGACATAGGGAATACTTCCGTCAAAATTTATAGCTGGCTGTAGCTGGCTGTAACTATGACAGGTTAACAGAATCAGGGCATTCTCTTGCCAGAAATATTTCTGATAAACACTGACATTTTATTGTCCAGCACTTTGGCGTAAGGCAGTTATATATTGGAATGCTAGCTCTTTTGTGTACTAGCTGTTTATTACTTAATCTTTCTGAGCCTCAGTTTCTGCATATATAAACTGGAAAGCATAAAGTGCATTTCATAGAGTAGTTTGAAGTTTAACTGATATAAAGCACCTATCCCAAGTGCATACATAGTATTCAATAAGTGTTAGTCTTCATCACAGCCCTCTTTTTCCCTCCCTTTTTGATGATCACAGTTTTCTGCGTTTACAGGCTTCCTTGTTTCAGAGAAGTTGGTTTCCAACACTATAGTTTATCTGTTGGTAGTTGTATTTTAGATTTCATTTTAGGGAAGAACGGAAGTCTTACGAGATTTACAAATTGTTATTTTTAATCAAGAACCAATGTCCTTTGAAGTTATCTTTTAGATGAGTTATCTATTGGGGAGGCACCTACCCTTTATACACTACCTCTTATTAACTGTAATTTCAGAGGGGATATTTTCTATCCTTTCACCAGATTCAGGGACACACCTGTTGGGGTCCTTCTTCCCTCTCTGTGCTGATTACAAATAAATCACAGAAAGAGGTCTCTACCAGCTCAACAGATTATCAGAGACTACAAAAGAAGTAACATAGAATTCCTTCCACTTAATGCACTTGGTAATTGCCCTTCACAGTTTTAGACATTCATGGGAAAGTGAATGCACAATCAGCTTTGATTATCTGAAGCTAGTTATCATCTCCATCAACCTGGCCCTTGTCCCTTTTCTCTGCTCTCACCCGCTGATTGATCAGTTCACTGTTCATTAGCAGTTTTTTTTTGAGAGATGGGCAGAAAAGTAAAAAAAAGGTTGTTATATTTTGATGAGTCTACTTGGTTAAAAAATCAAATTATGTAAAATTGTTTCATTAAACAAGAGGAGAGGGATGAGATTAAGAAAGAAAACTAAGCCCTGGCTGGTGTGACTCAGTGGATTGAGTGCCAGCCTGTGAACCAAAGGGTCGCTGGTTCAATTCCCAGCCAGGGCACATGCCTGGGTTGTGGGCCAGGTCCCCTGTAGTGGGTACACAAGAGGCACACACATTGATGTTTCTCTCCCTCTCTTTCTCCCTCCCTTTCTCTCTCTAAAAATAAATAAAATTTTAAAAAAGAAAGAAAACTAAAAGTATGTTTTTTGGTGTATTATTTGTTGATTTAATATTATTCATGAGTCTCCAACTCTAATGGTAATGGCAACATGAGAGCTGTCACTATGTCTATTTAAAAAATAGTATACAGAATTATCCTAATTTTGCAAAAAAATATATATCTAGAAATACATACACCTGTATAGGGCTAGAAGAAAATATATCAAAATTTAATGTTGGCCCTGGCTTCTTAGATCAGTTGGTTAGAGCATCATGCTGATCTGATTGGGCAAGATTGTGGGTTCAATCCCCAGTCAGGGCACAGATAAGAGTCAATCAATGAATGTATAAATAAGTAGAAAAACAAAATCAATGTCTCTCTCTCTCTCTGTCTCTCCTTCCTCTTCCTCCTTCCCTCTCCTTCCTCTATCCCTCTAAAAAATTAAGAAAAAATGGAAAAATTTAATGTTGGGTTTCTTTGGTGATGAAATTTATTTTCTTTTTGTTGTCTAGTAATTTTCAAGTTATTTGCAATAAGCCTCTATTACTTTTATAATACAAATAAAAGATATTATGGTAATTTTATTAAACTGCACTTTGAAAAGTGAAGAACAAATGGGTGCCATGATTTCATGTTTTCCAAGTGTATGTTAACTACTACTTAAGCTTTTAAGAGATAGACTGTACAATGTTCCTTTAGGAAGCCCATCAAATTCTATGGAACAGACACAGTAGAAAATGCTGAATACTACTCAGTCATAAGAGAAGATGAAATACTGTCATTTACAACAACATGGATGGATCTTGAAAATATCATGCTAAGTGAAATAAGTCATACAGAAAAAGTTAAGACCATGTGATTTTGCTCATATGTGGGATAGAAACTGAAAGCAACAAATGAACAAACAAGAAAAACTGGCAAACAAAAATTCATAGAGACAGACAACAGTGTGGTGGTTACCAAAGGGAAGCAGGGTAGGAAGGTAGTAAGGGTAAAGGGGGCCATATATATGGTGATAGAAGATTCGAATTTGGGTGGTGGGCACACAAGGCAGTGTACAGGTGATATAGGATAGAATTGTATACTTGGAACCTATATAATTTTAACAACTAATGTCACCCCAATAAATTTAATTAAAAAATGCCGAAGGACCAGGGTAGATTAGAATCTTTGGTAATCTAGTATTGGGCTCATAAGGTCAATAAGCCTGAGGTCTTTGAACCCCAAGGACTTTGTTTTGCCTTTATGCCAAATATTTTAGGAAACAAAATTTTCAGACATAAGGTTTCATGCCCTTCTCTGGTTACTTATTTGCCATGTAGAATCTCAGACATTTGGAATTGTGTATCTCTTCTATCTTAGCCTATCTTCCTCTGGAAGCAGACTCTGAGGCAACGATTCCAGTGCAAACAATTCTAGGCACACCTTGGAGGTAATGTGGGTTTGGTTCCAGGCCCCCTTAACAAAGCGAGTATCACAGTAATAAGAGTTGTAATCATTTTACCGGTGGAGGGTCTTGCCTTCAAGATGTAAAAAAAAAAAAGGCAACATCTCTGAAGCACAATAAAACAAAATGCAATAAAAGGAGGTATGGCTGTAATTTGGAAGGTGATCCCAGGAAGCACTAGCAGGAGAGGAGAGAAGTGAGTTTGGGAAGTAAAGGGTGTGTTATCAAGCAAGTTAGCACCATGGGTAACTGGAGTGTGATTCTACCGAAAACACTGGGAGACAGTATAGGATATGTGTTTCAGAGCTATCTCATCCAGACATAGGTTGATAGCTGCTCCTGGGGGCACCAACTCTCTAACATTTTCAGCCTGTTGCAGGTAGCAAAGTGGGCTCCAGCAGCCAAAGAAAGCTCTTCAGGGGAGAGGTACAGGTGTTGGCAGTCAGCAGTGGACCAGGAGTTCATGACAATGGTAGTAAGGCTTGAGGTGATACAGACAGGCTCTGACATATCTGCCACACTTCCACTTTCATAGGGCATTGTAATGTCATGCTACTTGTGTGCATGAGAACAAAAGTAATTGAGTGGTTCTTTGCTTGGAAAGGATGCCTGTGGTACAAAATACAAAAGCAGATTTGGTAACGTGTCAGTGACAGGCACACCATGGAGCAGGTCTCCACTGTAGCTAACGGAGGCTGAATTTTATTGGGGCCTTTGAGAGATAATATAGAACATGTTTCAGACTTATTCCACCCAAGGGGCAAGGAAGCTGATGGTTTTGTCCTCCAATTCAATCATTACTGGCTGAGAATTGTGGCTGGGGTATCTCCTGGGCACTTCTTGCCTGCCCTTCACATGGGCCGAGAGGAAGCCCTCAGGTGGGGAATTGTAGGTACAGGCTATAGGAGGAAAGGTGAGAGCAGGAGGCCCTAGTGTCAGGGCACAGACTGCTGTCTGCTACAGAGGGGAGGTGACCCCCTTTGTCTATTTTGTAGTGGGCAGAAGGGCCTAAGACATGAGCTTTTGAGGTGCCCATGGCTGAGCTCCCCCAGGGAGAGTAGCAGAGAAGACTGATACAGAACCCATGTGGGGTGCCCCTTAGAAACTTCCTGACTTTTGGAAGGCATTAAAGAGGGATTAGGGAGCCAGGATGTTTTATTATAGCCCACTTTTTTTGTCTAATGGTGGTTGTGGCTTGGGTAGTAGAGGTTCCAATAGCAATTTAGTGCTGGAAGAATTTGGCATGCACCTCCCCCATACAGGGTCCTACTTCCCCTTCTCCATCCACTGTGTGGGCTGAGATGTTTAGGTCCATCTATTCTGTTATCAGATGCTGGATGGGGCATGGACAGGGAGTCAGGATGGTATAAGAGCTATTAAGATCCCTTACATAGTAGAGCATCTGCAAGACAATCAGACCCTTTACATTGCCAAGATTTACTCCCTCTTAAATTTCTACTGTGTGTGGTTATGCTAAAAATGTCCCTCTTTCCCAGACTCTTTGACATATTCTAGTCAGTATCTTTTTTATATGCTTGTTAATTGCTGCTGCATGTTGGTTCATAATCCTGCTTGGTTCATCTATGCAGGGAAATTTACTCATCACCACCACCAGCTTCCATAGTGTGCTTGAATCCTAGGAACCAGGAAAAGCTGAATATTACTGTGGAACACAGAGGCCAATTGCAGGGCTATCAATGCAGGATAAATTATTTACTTAAGCTCAAAAACAGTCCTGACTGAATTTCTTGCATCATGTTTCAATTTATATTGTGTATATTTTATTAGGAAAACACACAATCATTTCCTTAATGAGATTTTAAATTTTTCTTCTATTTCAATATATGATTTTATTTTGTCTAGGGAAGCAAATCCTTCCCCATACCTCTCCAGAATAAGAGTTATCATTTTATAATGATACTTTTTCCAAAAATATTATTTAATAAACTTTGCTGGGAACCTTTTTGCCTCATTAATTAATCAGTTATTTGATTGAATGATTCATTCTATCAACATATATACATTGAACTCCTACTGTGTGTCTGTCATTGTGCTCGGTGCCGAAATGAGCACAATAGACACAGGCCACTTCCTCCTGGGGAGTAGGACTGGAGGGCGGCTGCGTCACCTGCGTAGAAAATGCAGCACATTTGCCTCCTGGAGAAACTGAAATGATAGCAAAGGCAGCTGGTTGAGCTTTAAGCTCAGCTCTGTTTTGTCAGTCCCTGTTTCACTGCCGCTTCTTTCTCTTGTTTCCTGTTATCCCTCCGTCTGTCTCAAAGGGATTTTCTGGGCTGCCTCTTCTTTCCAATGGCTAGGTTCCCCTGGCACTGGCTCTTGTCACACAGCCAGTTCTTGAAGGTTGTGGAGAGAATGTCACCTTGTTTTTTTCCTCTAAACTCTCCTTATATATTTAGAAATTGAAGGTGATTTACGGCAATGATTCATGCCCTGCAGCCCTGGGATTGAATGGCTGGATCCCAGGAGCATCAGGAGCAGGTAGTGGGCTGAAACCCCTCAAATTCAGACATCTAGTTGCTTTAAACATTTGAGAATTATGCATTCAAGCAGCACTCTGTTCTTCTCGCATTTTACTTGGTGTGTGAGCAGGTGGGCGAAAGCCTGGTAGGTGTCATGGGCTAGAAAATGCCGTGAAGAATTCCTAACAGCTCCTGCCTGAACCTTCCACAGTGAAGCTGATTTGCATCAGAGCCCGTAGTTAGCTCTGCGGCTGTGAGCTGTATTGAGTATGTGCTTATTTAATAGCCCTTTTTTACACATGGTTCCCTTTTGCATTTTTGAATTTGGTCTGTGCCCTGCAGAACAGACTTGGCTATTTTGGAACTGGTTGGCATTAAACCTACTGTGGTTTCCCTTTAAATTTATTGATTGAGTAAGTTAATTTAGAAAAATTGTGGAAATAAGCATAAAGGAGGATATTTAGCAAGAGGCTAGGACTTGCTTCACTATCTTTCCAGGCTACTATTAATGCAAACGAGTTTCTTGTAGTCACATTCTTGAGTTGGTCTCTCATATCACGATATTGTTAAGTATGAATGCTGCAAAAGGGATCATTTTTCCGTGTTTACCAAGGAAGAAATAGACTTTAAGACTATGTTAAGAATAAAATGGCTTGGACCTGAGGTAGAGAAAAGGAAAACATTCATTACATTGGGGAGAACGTAAACTCATAGTAATATAATTATTGTACTAGTCATTCATATTATTATTCCAGATTGATTAACCATGACAAGAGATTTAACACGGAATCCTTCAGAGTGCCCTACTTACAGGAGGAAAAAAGGGTGATACATTTGTCAATTAAAGTGTTGCTCTAAATATTAGTTTTTTTTTAAATAAGGATTTCTTTTTCAAGGAGGAGATGCTTCAGACCAAGAACACAAATAAAATATATATATGAAATGGTGCATTGTGCTATCACACTCCTGGATGGTTGGTGTATCTGCTTCAAATTAAGGGTTTGATGTCATGGAAACAGCTTGTTCATTTGGAAAGCTGCTGACACTCTGTGGGAAGGCAAAGGACGTGTGTGTGTGTGTGTGTGTGTGTGTGTGTGTGTGTGTGTGTGTTTAACATTCCCTATCAACCCTCAGCAAAACAAATACCCATTCCTGCCAGAAAGTATGGAATTATATGGGAGGCTTCGACTACCCTTTTACTTTTGGCATCAGAGTTTTAGAACAGAGCATATGAATCATCTGAAGAATAATGTTTGAATGAAGATTCAGATTCAGTGGGTCTCAGTGGGGACTAAGATTCTGCAGTTCTAAGGAGCTGCCAGCTTATGCTGATGCTCTGGGGCTCGCCCTTGGAAAACCACTGCTCTAAGGTTGTTCTCAATTTGGCTGAACATTAGAAACACCTTTGTCTTTGGCTAGTGTGAATTGCTTAATTACCTAATGTTTGGTCAAAAATTTCAAAAAGAATCATAGCTTTAAAATGCTGCTTTTGCTTTTGCTGGTATCTGTGTCAATTTTAAATTCTCTCTAGTGCTCACATGTCCCGGCAAATACAAGAAGGTAAAAATTACATACATATTTGATACATTATTTTGAATTGGGCATTGTTTGTAGACTATCGAGTTATGCTGGAGTTAGTAGACCTGGAAGGAAAATGGTTTGCAGTCTCCTCCCCTTAAATAGAACCAAGAGGCCTCATAGGAGATCAATTTGGTAATAGCTGTGACTCTTTGGCAAATAGAGAGTGCCCACTCTAGTGCATTGAATAGTGTCCTTCAATAATTCATGTCCATCCAGAACTTCAGAAAGTGACCTTATTTGGAAATAGGATTTTTGCAGATGTAACTAGTTAAGATGAGGTTATTGGATTAGGGTACACTCTAAATCCAAGGACTGGTGTCCTTATAACATGGGGAGTTCAACACACACACACACACACACACACACACACACACACACAGATGAATGCCATGTGATGACAGAGGCAGAGGCTGGAGTGATGTAGCTACAACCCAAGGAACTCCAAGGATTGCTGAGAGCCACCAGAAGCTATGAAAAAGCAAGGAAGAATTCTTCTCTAGAGCCTTTATAGGGAGCATGACCTTGCTGACACCTTGATTTCAGGATCCTGGCCTTCAAGACAATGAAAGAATGCATTTCTGTTGCTTTTAAGACACCAAGTTTGTAGTGATTTGTTATAGCAGCTCTAAGAAACTAACACGCTTATTATAATATAGTGAGCTGTACTAAAGCTTGGTCTCATCACGTTAGATGAAATATGTTCCCCTTTATTTGAGGTGGACCAGCACTTTATTTCCTAAGGGATGTGTGTGATTTTCATTGTGTTGACCCATAAATTTAAATCCCTCAATAAACTTAGAGATCATCTATTGTCCTGTGATTTTTGAATAGCTGGTGGTTAAGTACATGGTTCCAATCACAGCTATGAAATCATAATCATAAAGTGGTACATCTTTGGTTTATACTTGAGAAGCTGTATAGTAGTTGTGTTGCTGGTTTCTGTGTGATTCACTATAACTCCTTAGCTGCTTATGGAGTAAGGGTCATGGGTTTGATTCCTCAGTGAAACAGTTGTCTTTGTTCTAGTTCTTGGCCATAGACTGCTCTTTTAACCCTGGCTAGAGGGCCTCGAAAACGTTGATCAGAACTGGAATTGAGGGAAGATGTCTGGAGCAAGTTCAACACTCTAACACACAAAATATTTCTAGAGCACTGCCTACTAAAAGTGGGTCGGTAGGTGTCAACTTCTCATGCAAAGAACAATCTAATGATGATAATGATGTGAATGAAATTTAATTTAATAGCTATATGTGGGTCAGCAGTTTTACTCTCTATCAGCATTGGGTTCATAGTTTGGAAAATTGAATTGTATCCCAGGTTTGATCTCAATCTGTACTAGATTTGTAGGTACAATTGAGATGGCTTTGACATTTATTAAGTTAATTATTAACACAGCTGCTTTGATTTTTGAGGATGAAATTAATTCTGTGGGTTAAATTTTTTAAAATTAATTAATTAATTAATTGAGACATTGATTTGTTGTTCCACTTAGTTATACATTTACTGGTTGCCTCTTGTATGTGCCCTAACTGGGGATCAAAACTGCAACCTTAGCGTATCGGAATGATGCTCTAACCAACTGGGCAGCGAGGCAGCTATGGATTTTTATAATTGCCTCCAATATAGCTTTGGGAGTTCCAGGGAGATGTTGAAAATATGGCCCATTAATTTTTTCAAAGTCTTAGACTCATATCCCAAATCTGACAAATTTCATCAGAGTTTTATAATAATTTCTAGCAAGGTGTAAACAACTTAACTTATAGGGTGTTTGTGTCATTACGAATCTTCTCTTATGATTTATATTCTAATAGAGATTATGAAAAAAGATCTTGGGAGTTAGATTATTTCCTTTATGGCAAGATGCTATGCTCTCAAGAAAATAGTTTGGTAAAAAAAGGTTTGCGGTATGCAGTGGTGTGGTAGACACACTCTTTATAGTGCATACTAATTGTTAAAATGTCTTGACAGAGGCAGGGAACAAGGGTCAAAACTAACATTTTCTGAGCACCCATCAAGGGCTAGGTGTGGTGGTGGTTAATTCACACATCCCAGGAGACTTCTGATACAGTGATTATGATATCATCCATATCCTGCTCCTCCTTTAAGGATTAGTACAAACTCTACTTCCTCTGAAAGAGGGCTGATCTCTCTGTCTGAGCTGCCCACTTGCATCTATCATATAGCCCCTGTGGCAGACACTGTCAGGCCCTCTATCATATAGCTCCCTTGACACACACTGCTGACTCCTGTAAACACAAAAATTGGCTTCTCACTAGGAACACTTGCTTTCCTGCCTATGGGGTTTTCCTCGTGGGATTATGCTCAGTCCATGTACAGGGCAAGTGAATGTTCCAGAAGCAGCCCTCCATAAATGCTAGATAAGTTGATGGATAAATTCTGCAGCTTCCTCACCCTTTGGTAGGATAACTCTGAGGACATGCTCTACAGTAGGTCCCAGAAGAACTGAGCCTCAGTTTTCCACAGTAGTAACCTGCTAGGGAGCAGCAATGCACCCTTTATTGGCTTCTTTCTCTTACCTGGCTTACTTCCTGTCACCCCTACCAGAGCTTTCTGGGATCCCCTCCAAAGTAAACTAATTGTACCTGAATCTGCTTCTGAACAATCCAACACAAACTCTTTAGATTACTTCTTTTAATGTGATTGTTTTCCACAACTTTGTTGTAAATTCTTTGTGAAATGAGGTGGGGAACTCTTCCTTCTCAATTTAACAATATTTATGGAGTACTTATTGTGTATGAGACACTGTGCTAGATTATACAGAGACTTAAAAATTGAGTGACATAGTCTTGACCTCTAGGAATTGTGATATGGTAATAGATTTCAAAATAGCAATCCCAACATTTCTTTACAGTTTCTTTCTTTTTTTTTTTTTGGTTTTTAATTGGTGTGCTAACTGAAACAAAGTAAATGATGTTATGGTACACACTGATATACAGAGATTACACATTGTTGACCATTCAGTGTTAGCATTATTAGGTAATTCTCTGAATAAAAATTTTTTCATAATTCTATACTGCTAAAACATCAGATGTTATTTTATTTCATGTTCTTTTCCAATCTTTATACTCACAATACATTAACAGATGGCAGTCAGAACATAGATATTTTGAATTATCATTCTGCTATGTACATTTCCATTTTTTAGACAATCCATAATTTTTGTGAATAACTAGAGTACTGTACTGAACCAATGTATCATAAATTACAAAATAGTTTTCATATTATATAAGATTTAGATTATTTACAAATTTTTACTACTATACGTAATACTTCAATGAAGATTTGCTAATGGCTTTTCTTCCCCTATTGAAATATTTTCTTTTTATAGATTCTCAGAAGCAAGATTACTAACCCCAAAGAGGCTGAATGTTTTTGTAGCTCTTCTTGTCTCTGACATTTCTGTTCTGTGCAGTATCTAGAGCACAGAAAGCTGTTTAAATTTACACGTTGGGGAGGGTGGGGAGATGAAAGACTGTACTACGTGTCCCTTACAACTTTTTTCTATTAACCCAATAGTATGGATTAATGTAAGAGGTCAGTTAATGATCACACTGGCAATCAGGAAGAGTCTGGCCCTAAGGAGCAGATGCAGTGCATCTGAGCAGGATCATGCTCTGGGCCTGGGAGTAAGGGTCCCTGTGTACTTCCTGGTGAGATATGTGCAGTGCTCCAAGTGGCATGAGGCAGGCAGACAGAAATACTGTCTGGAAGGTTTTGACGAGGACTGCCCTTGGCTTCCTGGGCCTGGAAGACTTGCTCAGGTCAGCCAGAAATTCTTAGCAATTGTGTCTTGCTCAGAGCTGGGCTGTGAGTTGAATGTGTCATCATTTGCTCCA
Source organism: Anoura caudifer (assembly GCA_004027475.1). NCBI lineage: Eukaryota > Metazoa > Chordata > Mammalia > Chiroptera > Phyllostomidae > Anoura > Anoura caudifer. The sequence goes on from PVKU01007960.1 coordinate 62,905, forward strand.
GTGGTCCCTGACTCACCTGGGATTGTACTGACTGATGGTCAGAAGGAGAAATTCAGGGTGTTCTTTGTCTACTGGGCTACATCTGGGGATTGTTGTCTGCTTCAGAAAATTACTGATATTTCCCAACTCTATGGTTTCAATTTAAACGATACACAGGATAAATCAATAGTTTAAGATAGTTTCTGGATACCTGTATGATTAAGTAATTTGTTAGTAACTTCATTCACAATTAGGTAAACACCTAAAAGCACTTTTTGAGGGGTTACCATGTGCTAGTCACTGTTTCAGGTGCTAAAGATCAGTACGACTTGATGCAAGCCCTTGGGAGAGTGGTCTGTGACACCATACTACACTGTAACTGTGTAACAGAAGTCAAGATTCCAAATTACTTTCGTAGTTTATAATCCTGCAATTTTCAAAAAAGATTTAAGGATCATAACCCAGGCCATGTTCTGACTAGTCCTCTATGATCTCACTTCTATGTGGAATATAAAAATGTCAAACTCAGAAATAGTAGATTGATGGTTATGAGGGTACCAGTAGGGTGGGGAAAATGGGGAGATATTGGTCAAAGAGCTCAATTATTTATTTATTTATTTTTAGAGAGAGGGGAAAGGAGGGAGAAAGAAGGGGAGAGAAATAACTTGCATGCCCCCAACTGGGAGACAATGTCTGCAATCCTGGCATGTGCCCTGACTGGGAACTGAACCAGCAACCTTTTGGTTGGCAGACCAGTGCTCACCACTGGGCCACACCAGCCAGGGCAGAGTTCAAATTTTTAGTTAGAAGTTGAATAATCTTCATGAATCTAATGTATGGTATGGTAACTATAGTTAACAATATTGTATCATATACTTTAAAATTGGTATGAGAGTTATCTTAGATGTACTAACCATAACAGACAACAAAATGGTAATTGTGTGAGGTGAAAAATATGTTAACTAACATTATTGTGCTAAACATTTACAATATATATATGTCAGTCATCACATTGTGTACCTTAAACTTATACAATGTTGTATGTCAATTTTGTTTTCAAAAAGCTGGGGGAAATTTTTTAAAAAGAGTACTTTTACACTTCTGGTCAAGATGGCAGCATAGGCAGACATGGCTCACCTGCTTGCATACCCACGTCAAAATTACGACTAAAATATAGAAGAACCATCACTCAGAACTGTCAGAAATCGAGTTGAATGGAAGTCTGACAACTGTGGTATTAAAAAAAATCACATCCGTCAAGACTGGTAGGAGGGGTGCAGATGCTGAATGGGCTGGTCTCTCACTCATGTGTGGTGGAAAAATTTCAGGAGGGATATCTCAGTAGGAAGCAGGGCCAGCCACACACCAGGTCCCCCAACCCAGGGTTCCAGTGCCAGGAAGATAAGTCCCCAAAACTTTTGTCTGCAAAAAACAGCGGGGATTGAGTTGGTGGAAGAAACTTCTGGAGCCCCAAGCAGTTCCTCTTAAAGAACCTGCACATGGACTCACCTATTCAGACTCCCTCCCTCTGAGCCCCAGCAACAGGGTGGTAGCTTGAAGGGTACCAGTGAAGTGCAGGGGGAGACTGAAGTGTCTGGCATGGGGGAGAACAGAAGCCATTGTCCCTTTTCTGAGCCCTCCCTGCAGAGCCATGGAGCCAGTAGGCTGGTGCCATATCTGAGACTCCATCAACCTGGCTAACACTGTTTGACCTGCCTTGGAGCTCCCCAGAGACTCTGCCCCACCCATCTTACAGGCCCACCCAAGCTCTTTTTCCATATGAATGGCTAGTCTTTGCTCATGTTTCACAACTTCATAAATCCTCTCAAACAAGCAACAGCTGGCCTCAGTGAGCTCCAGGCTGGGCACTAGCAGTAGCCAGATTTGTTTCACAGTTTGGCTTCACCTGGGAATCTTCAAGCCCAGCATAAGTAGCAGCCTTCTCAGATTGCTTCATACTTCAGGAAGGGTGGTCCTGGGCAAAACACTGGGGGGGCTGACCTTGGCCTGCACCACCTGGGAAACCCCAGGGCCAGTGCACACAGCGGAGAGCTACAGACCACATAGGAGTACCACCATCCTGCTCCTGCACAGCTGACCCTCCACGGAGGGCAGAGGTTGGTGGTCAGTGGTCATAGCCAGTCTTTTCAGCTGACTGGCATGGGTAAATCCCTCCCATTGATCTGCCAACAGCAACCAAGGCTCAACCACAAGAGGAGGGTGTACTCAGCCTTCATGAAGGGATCACCTCGAGTACCCAGTTTGGGTGATAGGGTAGGCTATGCCACTGGACCCTTCAGGACACCTACAATATTAGGGCATACTACCAACACACAGAGTCAAAGCAGCTCTACCTAACACATAGAAACAAACACAGGGAGTCTGCCAAAACAAGGAGACAAAAAAAAATGTCCCAAAAGAAAGAATGGATCGTAACTCCAGAAAAAAAGCTAAATGAAAGGGAGATAAGCAATCTATCAGATGCAGAGTTCAAAACACTGGTTATAAAGATGCTCAAGGGAGGACCTCAGCAGCATGAAAAAGATCCAGCCAGAAACAAACGTTCACTAATTGAAATGAACAATTTACAGGGAAACAAGAGTAGAGCGGATGAAGCTGAGAATCAAATCAATGATTTGGAACAAAGGGAAGCAAAAACAACCAATCAGAACAACAAGAAGAAAAAAGAATCCCCAAAAATGAGGGTAGTACAAGCATCTTCTAGGACAACTTAAAGAGGTCCAACATTTGCATCATAGGGGTGCCAGAAGAGAAGAAAAAGAGCAAGAAATTGGCAATCCATTTGAAAAAAAAAAATGAAAGAAAGCTTCCCTAATTTGGTGAAGGAAATAGACATGCAAGTTCAGGAAGCACAGAGAGTCCCAATCAATATGGACCCAAAGAGGCCCACACAAAGACACATCATAATTAAAACGCCAAGGGTTAAAGATAAAGAGAGAATCTTAAAAGCAGCAAGAAAAATTCAGAGAGTTACCTACAAAGGAGTTCCCATAAGACTGTCAGCTGATTTCTCAAAAGAAACTTTGCAGGCTAGAAGGGATTGGCAAGAAGTATTCAAAGTGATGAAAAGCAAGGACCTACAATGAAGATTACTCTATCCAGTAAAGCTATTATTTAGAATGGAAGGACAGATAAAGTGCTTCCTGGACAAGGTAAAGCTAAAGGAGTTCATCATCACCAAACCATTATTATATGAAATGTTAAAGGGACTTATTTAAGAAAAAGAATATCAAAACTATGAACATTAAAATGACAACAAACTCACAACTATCAACAACTGAAATTAAAAAATAAAAACAAAAACAAAAACAAACTAAGCAAATAATCGTAACAGGAGCAGAATCATAGGTATGGTGATCATTTGGAGGGTTATCAGCTGGGAGGGGGAGGGGAGAAAATGGGGAAAAGATACAGGGATCAAGAAACATAATTGATAGGAACAAAATAGACAGGGGGATGTTAAGATTATAGGAAAGGGAGAAGCCAAAGAACTTACATGCATGACCCATGGACATGAACTAAGTGGGGAAATGCTGGAGGAAAGAGGGAGTATTGGGTGGAGGAGGGCAGAGGGAAAAAAATAGGGACAACTGTAACAGCATAATCAAGAAAATATACCTAAAAAGAGTACTTTTGATTTTTAAATTTAATTTTAAGGTTGATTTACTTTATACCTTTGTTTGTGTTTCAAGGTTGAAGCCATTGCTTATTTATTTCCCTAATTTTACATTCTTTAAAGAGGTTTTAAAAAAAGTTTGTTTTGTGGGGACAGTTTGCAACCTGGGAAAACCTTACATACTCTTTTTACTGATCATGGCAAGGAAAGATTAGGTGATTTGTTGATGTTTTTACCAGAGGGAACATCTTTTTATAGTAAGCAGGAAATGAGAACTATTAGGCACATTGAACTTGGCTAGAATGTTATGGGAGTATTTTAGGTAGGATGAATTAATGGAGAGCTAGGATGGCAGGAGTAATTGAGGACAGCACCATTTTCATTCCTGAACTTTGGGAGCAAGTATATTGGCTTCTCTTTTCCTTTCTTATGCTCCCACCTTTCTGCTGGTCCTCTTGGACCATTTGCACCCTAACTTCAATATGAGCATCTGTATCCAGTGTAGGGAGGAAAAAAAATTTCATCTACCCCCTTTGAATTCGTAAATGTAGCCTGAAAGTTCAATTGACAATATACAATTAAAAAAGACAAAAAGACCCAGTTTATGCATGCAACATGCATATATGTGGGAGAACTCAATGAGTAACTTATAGGGGTGATTTTAATTTGGGGCTTACATGCCATCTTAACTAAAGGGCAACAAACTGGGAAGAAGTGACCAGATCAAGGACAGGGGGTGGGGTGTTGGGCTCCTGAGTGTGGTAAATTGTGGCAAGGCAACTAGGAAATGTATGTTAGGTAAGGGTTGTTTAGTATGGTTTGTTATATGTGGGGAAGAGTCATTCTCCTCTTTCTGGTACAGGAGAGGGGCACGCCTTTGCAAATGGAGATTTGTGTCACCTTTACAAAGGAAAATTGGTGCCCTGCTTCTAGGCAGAAAGGGGGAGAGCAGAAAGCTCCTCCTGTGTCTGCTGTTTCTTCATTGTCTTCAGCTCAAAATTATCCTTTTGCCACAGTGACACCTTTGGGGATGGCATATTCTGATCCCCTTCACCAATATTTCTCTAATGTTTTCTTTCTTTTTCAAAAGTTTTAATATGCGCATAGAAGAGATTAGATGACAATGAAATTGAAGGGGAAACAAATGTGGGAAAGTGTCTAGAGCAGCAGTCCCCAACTCTTTTGGCACCAGGGACTGACTTTGTGGAAGACAATTTTCCCACAGACCAGGGTCAGAGGGGATGGTTTCAGGATGACTCAAGCACACTGCATTCAAGCTCACCTCCTGCTGTGCAGCCCAGTTCCTAATAGGGCCAGACCTGCACTGTCCGGAGTCTGGAGGTTGGGGATTCTTGGTCTAGACAATCATCTCTTACAGACCAATTCTCAAGTACCATTTCCCTCAAGTCTCCTCTGATGTGAATAGTCAAAAAAATGTCTAGTTATGCATAGTTTTATGTACCTTTCAGATAACTTTCAACCTCAAATTTTAAAAATGTAGCTTTGGTGTTTTTTGTTTTTTTTTATTTAAGCATCTTATGAGCACTGTAGTTCTGAAGCTAATTATAGTATCTGGTATAGTTTCAATGTCCTTGTCGCAAGTGTTTACCCAGGTAGTCAGAGCATAGGAGAGACACTGAGTCACAGTAGTGCTCAATAAATTATTTGGACTTGGCAGATAGATTGGTGGCAAGTAGATTAAGCCTTTTAGATAGAATTATCCTGGAAAAAACTGATGTAAGCCACTTAAACATGAACTTTCTGTACTTATTAAATTAAAAGACTATCTAAATGGCAACACGGGTTTTAAAAAACAATAATTTGAAATGTAATATGTTAAATTTGGGAGAATGCCTAATTATTATTATTATTATTATTTTTGCATCACCAGTGACAAATCACAGGATAAATAAATAGCATGCTCTGCTGTTTATTCTGGGATGATATGGGCTTGTAGTCAAGAGCTGTAGACTCTGGATGTCTGGATTCAGGTTTTCTGGGTTCAAAAACCTACTCTGCGTATAATATTTGACAGAATAAAGTTTAGGAGTTTATTGAAGTGGGCCATTGTCATAAACAGAGCTTTATAGAATCTTAGGGATTTGATCACTGACCATGTCTCTTGCTGAGTTCAAACAAAACACTAGGGTTTCAGGATGTTTTATTTTGGTCCTTCACCCTGTGGGCCCTGAAGACTTTTGGCTCTTTATTGGGCACAATTATAACCATTGCTTGATTCTCTTTAATTACATATATTGTATTTAATATAATAATAATGAGAAAATGCTCAGTTTTAGATGAGCAAGGCATTTGCCCCCACAGAACCACTTGGAACATGTTCTCAAACAGAAGGTGGTTATTACTGAAAGAAAGGCAAAAACTATAGCTAACATAGTTTTTTATAGGTATATCCAGGTAGAGTGATAAAGTGGAGGAGATCTTAAGAGAGCTGAAACCAGCGGACCCCAACCCTGGCTGTATGGTAGAATCACCTGAGGAGTGTAAAGAATGGTTTTGCCTAGGGCAACAAAAGCAAAAGTACATCAAACCAAAAGCTTTTGCACAGTGAAGGAAACCTTCAACAAACCAGGAAAAGATGTGCAAATGACATACTCAATAAGGGGTTAATATCCAAAATATATACAGAGCTCATACAACTCAACATAGAAAAAAACAAAGAATCTGATTAAAATATGGGCAAAGGACCTGAACAGACATTTCTCCAAAGAGGACATACAGATAGATGGCCAACAGACATGTGAAAAGATGCTCAACATCACTAATCATCAGAGAGATGCAAATCAAAACCACAATATCACCTTATACCTGTCAGAATGGCCATAATTAATAAATTAACAAAAACAAATGTTGGTGAGGACATGAAGAAAAGGGAACCCCAGTGCACTGTTGGTGGGAATGCGGACTGGTGCAGCCACTGTGGAAAACAGTATGGAGGGTCCTCAAAAAATTAAAAATAGAATCCACCATTTACCTCACAACCCAGCAATTCCACTTATGGGTGTTTATCTGAAGAAAACAAAAACATTATTTAAAAACATATATGCACCCCTGTTTTCATTGCAGCATTATAAAAATGTTTTCTTTTTAACATTGAACAATATTTCAAACATATAGAAAAGTGCAGAGGAAAATATAAAGAATAACTGTGAACCTGATCTAGCTTTTTCAAATCTTAATAATATAATAAACATAATGTAACATACTATAATATAATAATACAACATGATTTAATGTAATTTGGTATATAAAAACTTTTTATTATGAAAAAATTTTATTTATTTTTCTTATTTTTTATTGTTCAAGTACAGTTGTCTCTGTCCCCCCCCCACTACCACTTCCCGCTGCCCCACCTTCAATCCTATCCACCTTTGGCTTTTTCCATGTGTCCTTTATACTTGTTCCTTGATGACTCCTCCCCTTTCCCCCGTTATCCCCTCCCTCCCCCTTTGGTTACTGTCAGTTCTTTGTTTCAGTATCTCTGGTTATATTTTGCGTGCTTGTTTGTTTTGTTGATTAGATTTCACTTATAGGTGAGATCATATGGTATTTCTCTTTCACTGCCTGGCTTGTTTCGCTTAGCATAATGCTCTCCAGATCCATCCATGCTGTGATGAAGAGTAGGAGTGCCTTCTTTCTCTCTGCTGCATAGTATTCCATCATGTAAATGCACCTCAGTTTGGGGATCCACTCATGTATTGATGGGCATGTAGATTGCTTCCAGCACTTGGCTATTGTGAAGTGTGCTGCTATGAACACTGGGATGCATGGGTTCTTTTGGATTGGTGTTTCAGGGTTAAGATATAATCCCAGCAGTGGAATCACTGAGTCAAAAGGCAGTTCCATTTTTAGTTTTCTGAGGAAATTCCATACTGTTTTCAACAATGGCTGCACCAGTCTGCATTTTTTAATCTATTATGAAAAAATTTTTTAAATATACTAGAGTAAAATACAGTCATGTGTGGCATGATGACATTTTGGTCAACAATGGACCATACAACGGTGGTCCCATAAGATTATAATGGAGCTGAAAAAGTCCTATTGCCTAGTGATGATAGCCATTGTAAAGTCATAGCACAAAGATTGCAGCAATAAACAATTTGAGATGATAGATAACTTTAACCCTGTCTGTGGATGAGGATGACATTGAGATGCTCTTAGACATGGTTCCTGAGGAGTTGTTGAAACAGAATTAGGAACTGAGGAAGTTCCTAATAAGGAATTGTTAGAAGTGGACAGGAATTTGTAGCTGAAGAAGAGGCAAAAGACAAGGAAACTGCAGGAGAAAAAGAAGAAACCTCAAGAAAATTCACAATGAAGGGTTTGAAGAAGGTTTTGCAGACCTCAACAAGCTCCTTAAAATGTCTGAAAACATGGACGCAAACACTGCAAGGTTTTCAATAGAAAGGAATGCTCATGGTGCATTATCTGCTTATGAGCAAATGTATGATGGAAAAAAAAGAAACAAACCAAGCAAACCACCATAGACACATTTCTGAAAAGAGTGACACCTCCTCAAGAAGAGCCTCAGACAGGTCCTTGAGGAGTTGTTCCAGAGGAAGGCATTGTCATCATAGGAGACGATGCCTGTATGCCTCTTGCTGCGCCTGATGACCGTCTGGGCTGTGGTGGTGGACGACAGTGGTGTTGATGATCCCAACCCTGAATAGGCCTAGGCTAGTATGTATGAGTGTCTCAGTTTTTTTTGTTTTTAAAAAATGACAGCTCTGTAGGGGTGGAGGGATCGAGAGAAAAAAGAAGGACTCATGGACAGCAGTGTGGTGATTGCAGGGGGTATAAGGGCAATAAATGGTAATAGAAAAATATATAATAATAAAAATAATAACTTTTTTCAAATATTTTTTCTGTCCTTTCTCTCATCTCCTTCTGGAGCTGCCACAATGCGTTGGTTGGTCACCTTAATGGTTGTCCCACAGGTCACTTATATTTTGTTTACTTTTCTGCAATCTTTTTTCTTTCTTTTTCTCAGACTCAATAATTTCAATTTCCCTATCTTTAAGCTTTCTGCCTCTTCTTCCTCTTCAAATTTGCTGTTGAACCCTTTTAGTAACTTTTTAATTTCATTCATCGTTCTTTTAAGTTCTGGAATTTCAGTTTGGTTTCTTTTTACAATCTATCTCTTTATTGATATTGTCACTTTGTTAATGCATAGTTTTTCTGATTTCTTTAGTTATTTTTTATGTTTTCTTTTAGTTTTTTTTTTTTTTTTGAGCATGTCTAAATGCCTTCTATCAGTACTACAGATAATTCCCAGATAAGTTAGAACAACATCCCCCAACCTTCTTGGCACCAGGCACTAGTTTTGTGGAAGCCTGGGGGAAGGCAAGGGAGAGGGACAGGACAGGGACGATGACAGGAGGTGGACTTAGGTGAGCTTTGCTCGCTGAGAGTATGTATACAGAAAGGTCTCATGATTTAGAATCAGCATTCAAGGCCTCATGGCAGGCCAGATTTTGAGGAACCAGTTATTCAGAGAGCTACATAGAAACCATAAACAAGATCATACGGTCTGTGATAGAGAAGACAACTGCCAATCCCCACATTTCCCTTGGCTCCCAGTGTCTTTTTAGTTCTTGTGCCTCTGTATCCTTCCAACAAACTCCAGTTATTAAGGTTCCTCATATAGTTTCCTGCTTCTCACAACCTATAGAGCTCAGACTTTTAGGAAATGTGTGAGATACCTCCCTAAATGGCTTATATTTCTTTTACATTAATAATCTAAGAAATATAATGACAGCGAAAACAACAGAGTAAATGTCTCCAATGAAGCCAACTCGTGAGAAATGGTTCAAAACATTGGATATAACTGGATTCATTCATCATTAAAATAATAAGCGGTTGCCTTCTGTGGTTTTTGTTTGGTCAAGTTCAAAGTCCAGTAAACATTTGAACATTTCTTTGGTGTATGCAAACTCCTCCTTTCAGTACATTAGAATACCAGAGTGGAAAGACTCTGTATGAAAAGATGGTAGATACCTCTCAGGTGAAGTCTCTCTAAGAAGAATTCCAACTCTATTTCCTCAAAGGAGGCATGTAGAAGTAAATATGAAGGGAGACAACTGCCTTCTAATAGGGTAGCAGAGACAAAAAGCAAAATAGGCACTAAGTCAGACAATTGTTTTGTGTTTTTTTTTTTTTTTTTTTTTTTAAGCAGAAGAGGGAAATTTGCTCAGAGTAGCTGTATAAAACTGAGGGCAAGTAATTATACCGTCTACAAAACCTCTGGCACTGCTGTTATAAGGAACTTCTAAAATGGGTGAGACACCAGAACCAGTCTGCCTACTTACATGCTGAGTCAAAGAAAAAAAAAAAAGAGGAAAAAAGCAAGAAGGAAAATCCCTTGGGAGGATTTGAGTCTCAATCGGTTCTAGTAGAAATGCTACCAGTGGAAAAGTGAGGTGGCAGGTAGCATATACTCATTGGGATAAATGCCCTTTGAGTCCATTGCCAGGTGCCTCAGGGTCCATGTTTGAATTAAGCTGAAGGGACATTAAGAGCATTTTTCCTGTTGTCTTATTACCAGAAATATAACTTTACATAAATGACATGGAATAATATCTCAATCATTTTCTCTCAATTCATTTCTCTTTTTTAACAAGCATAAAAATCTCATACCATCCAATTAATGTTATCTGAAATTTCCAAAAAAAACCCCAAGAAATTTCTAAATAAATCAAAATGTAATTTAATCTGAATCAGTATAATGAGACAAAGAACTACATTATTTTAAACTAAGGACTGATCATTTTAGAGTCACTTAGCAGGATAACAAAGTAATCAAGTTTCAAGTTGAACTTGAAAGTCAATTTATCAGATTATCAATTTGCATAAGTTTCTTGAATGCTTTAAACATATTTGTAAACTTCCTGCTTGTTTATCTCTTGTGTCTCTATAGAAGCAGAGAGATATCAGATCTCTCTCTATATATATACACATACACACACATACACACGAGGCCTGCCCAGAAAAAGTCCAGCAATTGTTAATATAACAAGAACAGTTTGCACCACATTGATGTAACCTGGCACCTAAGGAGAATGGACTGGAATGCACATGCATAAACAATGATGACTTCGCTGTACTAGTCTGTGGGAGCAGTAGATGCCGTTGAGTGAGCATGTGTACTGTGTGGCCATTGCATTCAAAATGACTAAGCAAGTAGAGCAATGAATCTGCATCAAATTTTGCATGAAGCTTGAACTATCCTCCACAGAAACAATTTGGATGATTCAGAAGGCTGCAGCTATGGGCAATTGGTGATTGGCAGCTTCATTACAACACGCCAACTCATGCATCAACATCTCATGCAGAGTTTTTTGGTGAAACATAAAACCACTCAGGTGACTCAGCCTCCCTACACCCCAGATTTGGCACCCTGCAACTTCTGGCTTTCTCCAAAACTAAAATCAGCTTTGAAAGGGAAGAGATTTCAGACCACTGATAAGATTCAGGAAAATATGGCAGGACCACTGATGGCAACTGGGAGAACCCTATGAGGTCCTAAGGTACTTACTTTGAAGGGGACGGAGGTGTCATTGTCCTGTGTACAATATTTCTTGTGTCTTGTATCTTCTTCAATAAATGTCTCTAATTTTCATATTACATGGCTGGATACCTTCTAGACAGACCTTGTATATTTCTATCAAGAGAGAAAGAGTGAGTGAGGGAAAGGGAGAGAGAGGGGAACAAATAGTTGTTGTTAATATATTTGTTAGACAAGACTTTCACACCTAAGTTAGCTATCATTACAGTTATGATTCTATTTTGAGTCATAGAGATGATGACATAAGTACCAGAAAAAGTTATAAACAAGTATTATTGAGAGGGAACAGGAACTGCAACTTTTTTATGCTACAGAAAGCTTCTCAGTGGTGGGTTAGAGTTGTCCTGGGTCTTGAAAGACTGAGTAGAAATTATATGGCGAGAGGAGAATGAGATCGTTTTTTAATCTTGTAGGATCCTTGATCCTTTTTTTAAAAAAGAGAATACCCTGACCCTGAGACCCTATGCTGAATAGTCCTTATTGAACTGTTAAGCTTCCAAAACTTTTATTGGGATCTTTGTATACAAACTTTCTCTTCAATGTCAGTTGGTAGTGTTGGGAACTCGCAGGAGGATGTGTAATTATTTTGGGTAGGCCAAGACACAGCCAGTAACATGTTTAAAATAATATGAAGAGACTGGTTGCAGAGTTCATGCATGGAAAGCATTGCTCCAAAGAAGAAACAATACTTTAGGAAAAATGGTAACTAGCCTGTGACTCAATTTCATTGTATTCTGGGTTGCCATATTAAATTCCCGTCTTGCTATGCATGGGAAACCAATGTAATATGCCTTCTCAGATGGCTTGTAGTATATTTGTTGCACCAAGACATTAGGTCCTAAATAGGATGGATAGACATTTGAAAAGAACCCTTAACTTTTCATATATAATTACTGTCTAATATGCCAAGAGAAACCAACAGGCTATCTCAATTTAGTGGGAAAAACTTGGTGAGAAGCAGACAGTTTTAAGGACTCTTTTAAATTGAGCTTTTATTAAGAAGTAAAATAGAACAAGAAAAGAAGGAACTGTTACCAAGGCAAAGTCCTGGCATGCAGCACACTCTTCTTTTTACTGTGCCTGTCAGCACTTTTGCTCTCTTCCCACCCTGCCCTGTTTTTATTTTCTTCCCCTGTTCTGAATTCAGAGCCAAGTCTTGAGGTGTTTTGAAAGCTCACCATGTGCCCTGAAACTCTTTTCTCTGGAAATGGTACTGCACTGGCCACTTAATATTGCTTCCCTCCACTATTGTCTTTTGAGCTGAGTCAAGTGTCCTACAAGTCTGTTTGGGCTCCATTTCAGCTTCCATTACCCCATGAGTGTATCGTTTAGCCTCTTTTCATTTTAAGGGGTTCTAACCTTGAGGGAGCAAAAAACCCTCTAGATGTTTCCTTTGTGATTTCTGTTGCCTTCAGCCTGATTGACCGTAAACTAAATCATTCAAGCATCATGGTCTACTCCTTTGCTTTCCCCCTTGTCCCAGCTCTAGGCCTGGGACTCCATAGAGTTTTATCTTTGTCCACGCTACTCCTTGCCTAAAGCATTACAGATAAAAGCATCAAAAGATAAGCAATGCTTTATACTTAGGGTCCTGAAAATCTTTTCTTCGCTCCTAAACAGCAATAGGACAAAATTTATACTCCTTGTCATGGCCAGTGGATCTCTAATATGCGATTCTGGTGTACTTTTTACAACCCTCTGTGGTGGGTAACTTGCCTGTACAGGATGATCCTTCCAGACCACTGGGTCTTTGCTCACACTGAAACCTATGCCCTAAAACCCATTCACCTACAGCCTTCAAGGTCCAACCCTGTATGTCACTTCCTTAATACATTTGACTCATATTCCACCTCAAAATAATTTCTCCCTAACAATTGTTTTAGTTAAGATAGGGCAGGTTATATTGTACTAACAAATGGCTTCTGAATCTCAGTCACTCAAGTTGATTTCTCATTTGTTACATGTGGAGCTCAAGTCAGCTGTGCATGTCCCCTGAATTGTCTTTACTCTGGGGCCCAGGATGGCAGAGCAGCCTTTATCTGGGATACCGCTGGTCACTTGGCATAGGGACAAGAAAATCTAGTGAAATCCAGCAAAGGCTCTTAGCTCAGAAGTGGAACATGTCAATTCTGCTCATATTTCATTGGTCACAAAAAATCCTATGTTATTAGTTCATAGGATGAGGAAGTATAATACACTCCCAGAGGGGAGCAGCTGGTATTTTGAATCTTAAAAAAATCAACCCAATGATTACACACAACACTTTGACTATGTCACTGTTGTGTTTGTTATACAGTGTTATTAGTTATATATGTTATCCCTGTGAACTATGAATCCATTAAGAGTAAGGAATGGATCTTATTCATCTGCTTATTTCTCTATTTTACACTGTACTATCAAAGCACATATGAACTGTTTCATAATTGTTAACTAGTGGATAAGTAAATGAATAAATAATTTTTGACCTGAATTCAGCTGGGACACTTGCAAAAAAACAAAAAATCCCTACTCTATTTAAAATTTCTCAGTGTCTTGGGAAAGTGTATTTTTGGTGAAATATTCTTGCAGTCTCTTTTGGACCTTATGCCTCTGAATTATTTTCACAAAATATGAAACCTTTGGAAGCCAGTTGGCATCATCATTAGTCATTGGAAATCATCCATTTGACACCAGCAAAAACACAGGCATGCTGCCTTTCTCACAAGGGCTCTGAGTTAGTGAGACACTAAGCAGTGAGAATACGTAGCTGTCCTTTCTGTTCAGAGATGACACATGATGCTCGACCCTTCTCCTGTTTGGCTGTGGACGAGCAGTCTCATACAAATGGATCTTGGAACACTAAATCAGATTTGTCCAGAGGACAGGTCTAGCCTCACACAAGTGACCGAGTAAATGATGTCCCTTCACGTGACTCCAAGAAGCTTTTACTGCTCCCAAATGATCTTACCTATAATATATCAGGGCCCTAGATTTCCCCACAAGAACCACTCTCATGTTTGATTCATCGTTCGGTAGTCCCACCTTGTATGTGCTCCTTTCTCTGTGCCCCTCTTTAGAGACAGTAGCTATAACTTGGCTCTTTTGTTTCCATTCCCCAGTATAGGCATCTTCCATTTGTGTAACTTAATTTGTGTTGAGAAATGTAATTTATGAAACAAAAATCTATGACGTGTACACTGGGTTTTAGGCACTGTGGCTTCTCTTAATAAGTTTATAATCTAGAGGAGACAACAGACAAATAAACCCAAAATTAAAGTATGGTATGATAAATGCTATGACAGAGGCCTTCCTGGGTGCACAGACATGGGCCATCAGTGCATAGATTTCAATTAAATTCAATGGAGGGAGGGAGGGAAGGAGGAAGGGAGAGAGAGAGAAAGAGAGAGAGAGAGAGAGAGAGAGAGAGAGAGAGAGAGAGAGAGAGAGAGAATGAACTGTGATCTAAGAAGAAAAAACGAGGCTTGTATCTATCAAGGCTTTAGCTCCAAGTACTAGAAATGAAGTTTGAAGCATGGAGGTTACACAGTTGGATGACTGGTCTTCTGCAGATGCCATTGCTGCCAGTACCACAGGCCTCACCAAACATGAACCACTGTTCACCAGGATGGACTGTGCAAGGTTTCTGCCTTATTCTGTTATTACTTTCTGTATCGGGCAGGTTTCTGACAGGAAATAGATGGCATGCTCAAAAGGGTCACCAAGGATCATTTAAAGAGGGGTCTATAGTCAAAGGAACAAGAAGGGGTGATGAAGCACACAGGAACTAGCAGCAGGGGGGACATTTCACCACCTCTAGGTCTGAAAGGGCAAGTTAGGGGAGCAAATACAAGTACCTAGCCAGCTCTAGTATCATAGGAGAGAGGCCATGGCCTTACCCAAAGGAATACAGCCAGTGCCACACTGTATCCCAGCATGGAAGAAGGAGGGAGAACAGATACCTCAGCCTCACTCTCCTCTGGCCCTCTGATCTGCCAGTGTCTCTCACTGGCGAAACACAATGGGAAGGCAGCTGGCAAAGGAAGCCCAGTGGATGTGAGATCTTTGGGCACAGAGCAGGGTGGAGAAAGGTAGGAAATGGATTCAGAAGGGGGTAAATGGAAATATCTAGCACAGCTTCCAATTCAAATTGTGATTGGCAGAGCCTAGATTATGTGACTGTGTCTCTGTATGTCCAGGTAACCTGGGGAAGCAAAGCCACTAGCATTTTCAGAATACGTACTGGGAAACAGGCTATGTTGAAATAATAGGAGAAAAAGTTCACCCATAAGGAATACCAACAGTCCTTCAGTGGTCAAGGATAGGACCTGGGAAAAGTCAACATTCGGGATAGGGGCATGTAAAGACTACATTTTGAAAGGCAACTAAAATTGTGTGACTAAAGAGCAAGGAAGGAGCCCTGGCCGGTGTGGCTCCGTTGGTTGTAGCATCTTCCAGTAAACTGAAAGGTCGCAGCTTTGATTCCCATTCAGGCACATGCCTGGGTTGTGGGTCAGGGGATATGCGGGAGGCAGCTGATCAATGTTTCTCTCACATCGGTATTTCTCTCTCTCTTCCTACCTTCCCCCCTCTCTAAAATCAATAAGCACGTGCTTGAGTGAGGATAAAAAAAAGAGGAAGGAAGGAAAACCAGGGAAGACCAGAGTCAGATAAGTAAGATCACCAATGTTAGTGGCTGCGGGGAGCTGATTGAGATGAGAGCTGTTTGTGGGGTGGTAGATGTGGGGACTATATCCCCAAAAAGTGAGTGAGAGGTAACAAAGTGCTGAAAGTGAATGTATGTTACTCTTTTTAGAAGCTTTTTTGTTGTTGAAAAGGAGAAAGAATGATCACTTCTTTGTAGATGGTCATGAATTTGAATGAGGAATTTTTTTTGTCTCCTTTTCCCCCTTTCAAGTGTACATTTCCATGATACATGATATGTTTATTGAATTGTGTGCTCACTACCCAAAGTTGAGTTTTGTTGATTATTTCCTTACTATTTTTTTAAATTATATTTTATTGATTATGCTATTACAGTTGTCCCATTTTCCCCCCTTCATTACCCTCCACCCTGCACACCCCTCCCACCCACATTCCCCCCTTTAGTTCATGCCCATGTGTCATAAGTTCTTTAGCTTCTACTTTTCCCACACTACTCTTGCCCTCCCCCTGTCTATTTTCTACCTACCATCTATGCTACTTGTTCTATGTACCTTGTCCCCCTCTCTCCTCCTCCCACTGCCCTGTTGATAACCCTCCATGTGATCTCCATTTCTGTGTTTCTGCTCCTGTTCTAGCTGTTGGCTTAGTTTTCTTTTGTTTTAGGTGTGATGGTTAATATCTGTGAGTTTGCTGTCTTTTTACTGTCCTATTTTTTATCTTCCTTTTCTTAGCTAAGTCCCTTTAACACTTCATATAATAAGGGCTTGGTGATGATGAACTCCTTTAACTTGACCTTGTCTGAGGAGCACTTTATCTGCCCTTCCATTCTGAATGAAAGCTTCGCTGCATAGAGCAATCCTGGATGTAGGTCCTTGCCTTTCAAGACTTCAAATACTTCTTTCCAGCCCCTTCTTGCCTGTA
>PVKU01007961.1:0-10824 GCA_004027475.1 Anoura caudifer
CTGTGCCCAGCCTTGGCTCAGGCACCCAAACCGTGGGTCGGACTCATTCCTCCGTTCCTCCCTCTCCCACCCCAGTCCAGTCCATTCCCACAGTCAGGTTCTCCTGGCACCGCTGCCCCCTCTTGGCGGGGCCTGTCCCACCCTCCACAGCTCACCCCGCTGGTCCCCGGCATCTGTCTGGTGGGTGCCGGGGTCCCCTCTTCTCTCTCCTCGTCGTCCTTCAGCCTGGCATGCATGACCTGAGAGAAACCTCTGCAACAAAACCAAACAAAAGCACGCACACCCGGAATCCACCCAGGCACTTCCCGGCTCTCGGCCTCATGACTTCCTGCTGCCCTTGGAAGACAGAGTTCACTCGCAGCCTTTCAGAGTTCCTTCCTTTTCTTGACATGTTCCCCCCGGAGCTCACGAATCTCAGCCCTCTCTCTGCCTGTGGCGTCCGCCTTGCCTAACCTCCTCTCGAGCCTCCGCCCCGTGAGCGCTTGGCCTTCACTCCAGACCACCCTCCAGTTTCCCTTTGGAACTTTCTCTCCCCGCAAGTGGACCTCTCTCTCAACCCTGAGATCAGGGGGCGCCCATGTTGCTCAGCCCACCTGCCTTCTGAAACAGGCTCTCAGACTTTGAGCCGAAGCCAGCTCGCTGAACCCCGCCGAGCCCATCACAGGCTTCCTTGCCATGGTCGTGGATGCTTGGGGTCGGTCGCTAAGGGCGGTGGGAGTGGGGACCAGCCTGCTTCAGCCCCATCTGGAGCACCCAACACACAGAGCGATGCATCCCTGTTGGGGGAACAAACGCCACACTTCCTCAATGGGCCCCCCGCTTTTTTAGAGACAGGGAGAGCTACAAATACACGGGTTTGTTGTCACAGATGCGCTTTGCAAGCGGTTCCTCCGTTCGCAGTGGGTATAAGAATTGAGCGTGAGCTGTGGGGGAGAAAGGGAAAATCAGAGCCCACGAGCCACAGGGACGACCCCGAAAAGCTCGTGTCCAGAGTTCACGCCCTCACAGGCCACCGGGGGAGTGTGTGGCTCTTGGGTTGGGTGGTATGGAGGACAGTGTGTGTGTGTCATCTCGGAAAGCTCTGGTGGACAGGCTGGCTCTGAGCTGATGGTCCTCAACTGTGGGTGACGCTGCCTCCACCAGGCACTTGGCCATGTCTGCAGATTCTTTGGCTGTTGAAATGGGGGGGGGAGGGGGTGGTCGGGGGGGTGGTGATGCTGCTGATGTGTGGTAGGTGGTGAGTAGGCAGGCTGCTCAACACCCGGCCATGCTCAGGACACCCCAGATTGGCAGTGCGTGAGGCTGAGAGACCCTGACCTAGCAGAGATATTCATTCCTTCTCTCTCTGTCTGTCTCTCTTTCTCACACACATAACATATGTCTGTCTTATCTGTACATCTGTTATCTGTCTTCTATCCATGCATCTATTTATATATAGTACCAATAATCTATCTGTGTTATGATCCATCCACCCATCCATCCATTTATCGATCTATCTATCCATCTGTCCATCCATCCATCATCCATGCATCCATCCATCCACCCATCCATCATCCATGTATCCACCTATCCATCCATCGTCCATCCATCCATCCATCCATTTATCAATCTATCTATCCATCTCTCCATCCATCCATCATCCATCCATCCATCCATTTATGCATCCACCCATCCATCCATCTGTCTGTCTACCATCCATTCATCCATCTGCCACTGTGCTTCTCAAAAAAGCCTGATTCTGTCCACCAGGAACTCTTGGCAACCTCTGCAAACATGTCTGTTGCCACATGGAGGCTGCTACTCACATGTTGTGGGTAGAGACCAAAGATGCATCAGCACCCCCAACCCCAGACACCCCTCCAGCCCCAGACGCCGCCTGTGCTGAGCTTGAAAAACCCTGA
Source organism: Anoura caudifer (assembly GCA_004027475.1). NCBI lineage: Eukaryota > Metazoa > Chordata > Mammalia > Chiroptera > Phyllostomidae > Anoura > Anoura caudifer. The sequence continues at coordinate 1,902 of PVKU01007961.1, forward strand.
CTGAATGGGCGATCATTTGGGGGATACTAGCACGTCATTCCGTCCCACCCTGGACAGCTGGGGGGTTAACCGGGCTGGCGAGCACTCTGAACCCGTGAGGACCAGCCCTGGGTGGAAACCTCTTCTGGCTGGAAACTCCCCGATGTGCCATCCCGAGCCACAGATGTCCCGGCGATGGCAGCACCGGGCGTACGCCAGGAATGCCAAGCATGTCCTTCCCATAACATCGCTCAGTGCTGGGTGTCGGGGGGTGGCTTCCTGCGCGGCTCTGTCCTGTGGCGAATATTTATTTGACATCTCTCCCGGCAGAGAGCATAGCTCTGTAAATAATGTGCAAAAAAGAGAAGCGGGGCTTCTAAAATACCTGCTGCGTTTTTATCTTCCCGAGCTGGGCCAGGCAAAATTGAACGTTGCTTGATTCAACACAATTTCCAGGGAGTTGCTAGTGTGTGTGTTTTCTTAAGCCGTCTAGACAAGTGAACTCAGAGAACTGGATCCCTTCCCTCCCTGTGCTGAGCTGAGTGGGTTCAGTTTATTCAGCTGATCTTTGCCTAAACAGTCCAGGTTTTTAAAAGAATTGTCCTAACACCACCCGAAGCTCACCGCGTTTTTTTGGCACACTTTGATTATTGACGTATCCCATCCGTACCGTAAGGTCAAGTCTTTTCATGCCTCTATTTCTGTGGCTTTCAGTTTAATCAGCGAATGAGCACACATTTTAAAAATAAATGTGAAAGGCTTCCCCCCGTCATAAAACAGAGGCTTGACTACCCTTGGTACATGCAGCAACAATTTCAAAAATCAGCTTGTTGAAGGAGAGCCGAGGGGTTTGCCCCTTTGTGATGCTATGCATTGTGGTTTTGTAACCTTTTGCGGTATTCCTGCGAGGGAGGAAACTCCAAAGGAAGGGAGGAGGGTCACAACGATAAATTCGTGCATTATGACACACTCATTATTCTGCAATAATTCTCTCATCTAGTCATTTCGTTTGCAGTATCAATGTAGCGTCCATTTTACTATTATGTAAACACGTCCATAGCTTATGAATAAAAAAATTAAGAATATTGTACGGTGGGACGTATTTCTTGTCCTTCATCTCATCTCCACCGCAGAATACGTCCAGTTACCATGCATCACCTGACAAAGCAACACATTTTTTTCTTGGGATGAGAACTTTCTTATTTTCTTTTTTCTTCTAATTGTGGTTCAAGTACAGTTGTCTCCATTTCCCCCTCACCACCCTGTCAGCAACTGCCAAACACATGATACACTTCATGACTACAGTCATCGCCTTGTACATTCTATCCTCAAACCTTAAGTCGCCTTACGGGTGGGAGTTGGTTTCTTTTGACCATCTTTTACCCATTGCCCACCCCCCCTCCGGCCGCCACTGCTCCCTGGTGTGCATCCGTGAGTTTCTTATTTTGAGGTCACACATATAAGGGACATCGTATGACATTTGTCTTTCTCCGTCTGACTTACTCCATTCACCATAACACCTGCTCGGCCCGTCCATGCCATTGCTAATGCCAGGATTTCTTCCTTTTTTGTGGCTGAGTTGGTCCCACCATGCCTCTTGGGCAGATGTAACCTTATGGTCGTTCTTACCTGGTGCAAAGTTACAGAAAACTGGCCTTTTCCGCTTTCTCACGGGAGATGCTGAGAGGCAGGGATGCAAACTCCCGACACAAGAAATGATCTCTTCCCTTTCCTTGTTTCCCCGGCGATCATGACTCGATCCCAATACCATCGGCTCTCTTTGGCTTTTATACACATCACCTTCAAAAGGAAAGCATGCTGGCTTCTGTCCACCTGGATCCAGGTGGTGTCCCTGTGTGGTCCGAGCATCTGTGGCTCAGGGCTCTCCCCACAGCCCCTGGGGTGACTTAGGGCTGAGGGATTTGAGTCCTGTGTGATTATAACTCCCAGCTGGGAAAGCTGAGAAGTCGTGGCAGACAAAAACGCTAAGAAATCTGTTGAGTCATAGTGTGTCATGGCTCCCCGGGCAGAGACTCCTCTCTGAGCAGGGAGCCACTCCAGTCGGAGTGCTCAGAAGGCAGAGTCTTGTCCTGTCAACCCCAGCAAAAACAGTGGAGACATGGACCGTGTGAGCCCCAAAAGAGTTCATTTCCTCACCTAAAGTCATAGATAAACCCGAAGGGAAATCTTGGATGACACAGCGTGTTTGCAGCGGAACGCTTCATAGAAACATCGTCATCTGCATAAAAAAAAACAAACAAACAAACAAAACAAAACACCTAAACTCTATGAGTTCGCTCTTCCCAGAGCCCTTTGCCTGCCGCCTGGCTGTTTTGGTCACACTCCACATAATTTTATCAGCACGACCTACAGTCCTGGGTTTGCTTCCAAGTTGCCTTTTCATGAGAATGTACTTTGAAGATGAATCCCTCATCCTTTGCTGTTCCTTACACAAACATTTCTTGCCTCTTGTAGATCACTTTCTGCTTCTGCTGGGGATAAAATATTCATGATGGAAATTTCGTTTGAAAGCCAAGGTTCCATAAACTCCCCCGCCCTGCCCCGCCCGGCCCAGCCCGGCCCTCACTCCATTACCCAGTAGATTTCTTTGGCCTCCTGGGGACTTCAATTTATAGAAAATGCTGAAAAGTCACATTGCTTGAGGATAACTTGGTTCCTCTTCGGCTGTTACCCTGTGCACTCCGAACTCCGCACAAGAAGGGAGACACATTGTCCCGTCGTGTGGTTGCTTTTGGAGGGCTTGTCTCTTTTCGAGCCACCGTTGGTTGGGTTTCTTCTTCCTCCTTTGTCATCTGCTTGATGGCTGTTTTCCCAGCCAGCAGACCTGTATCTCTGTGCTTCGGGAGAAGACGCCTTTCTGCGCATTATCCTCTTGGCGGATTTGGACGTCAAAGACTGCCCCCGTTCGCAAGCATCCCGAGTGCCAAAGCCCACCGACACATGCCCATTTTCCCGTGTGATGTGCCCATTGAGGCTCAGAGGACAGGAGAGATCTGGGGGCAGACAGAGCAGGGCAGGAGTACGGGCAACAGAAAGAATTGGGGTTAAACATGTGGCGTGCGGGTATCCAAGAGGGTTTGGTGACCTTCCGTACTTGCGGTGGTTACAGTTTTTGATCTGAGTGTCCTGTGAGCATCTGTGATGTTTCTTGCGATGCCTGGCAAAGTTGAAGATAACAGCCCAAGTGTACTTATTGGCCCGCTGTTGTGGGTTCGGGAGGCTTCATCATGCAGATGGCCGCGAGCCCTGTATGTATCCAGAAAGCCTGGAAGGAAAACACACTTGCACGGAGACTGGACTTAGGGAGGGGCACACACGACACACTGTACAGATATTGTAGAAATGCCTACCCTAGACCTATGGTTGGGGACCACTCTGTCCACCCCCTTTCCCACCGCAACAGCGAGATTGTGTCCGGGACGACTCATTCACTGTCCGCGGCAGACGGGAGGATTCTGTGGGCTGGAGTCCCTCGTACAACCTACACAGTGTTACTAACCAATGTCTCCGCCATAAACTCAATCCAAACGACATGTTAAAAATGGCGCGTTGAAGACATGCGTGTACCCTGCTTTTCCACGCTACCTCTCAAGGTGCGCGTGTGCGCGGGAGTGTGTTTCCTGAGATGACTCATCCGCGGAAATGATGTCCGGCATCCCTGCAACTAAAGGACCTGGAATTTCAGAGGCAGGTGACCCTCTGTGTCAGTGCGTATGGGCCAGGTGTGCCCCCCGTGGGAAAATCTAGACGAAAGTGCACCGTGTCGCTGGTACCTTAGTACGGAGTGGCTCCCCCCGCCGTCCCCCGCGGACGCCAATACGGCTTCCTCTCTTGTCCCCCTGCAGGCACGGGGACGTTCGGGCGGGTGCAGCTGGTCCAGCTGAAGACGGCCAAGCGTTTCTTCGCCCTGAAGGTCATGAGCATCCCCGAGGTGATCCGGCTGAAGCAGGAGCAGCATGTCCACAACGAGAAGTCGGTGCTGAAGGAAGTCAACCACCCTTTCCTGGTGAAGCTGTGAGTCCACGCCCCCGGCCCCGGGCCGGGGCCAGCTCCTTCTCTCCCGCCCCGCCCTCCCCGTGAGGGTCCTTCCGGGGTCTTTTCCTTCCTTTTCTTCCTCCTTGGGATCCCAGGCAGGGGGTGGAGTGAGGTCGTGGCTGGAGGATGCGTGAGTGGGTCAAGCTGCCGACCCACATCGTCCCGTTTCCGGGCAGACGTTGGCTTCGGATCTTGCAGACGGGGTCCCGCCAGGGATGCTGACCCCAGGGTGGCCTCGGCCGCCGACGAAGGCACCGATTCCCGAAATGCACTGTCCCATCAGGGCCTGCTGCCCCAACTCCCTGCACAGTGGGTGTTCCCGGGACCTCGGCCACCCGCTCACATTCATTCAGTTCCTCATGTCTTTCCTCGGGTCCGATACGAGGTCCCATGGACCCCGCTCCCCAGTGGAAGGAGCCCAGAACTGAACAGAGACAGAAATCTTTCCCTGCAGCACCTGCTACTACAGAGGACGACCCCTCCCCCCCAACCCAGCTCTCAGAGATCCGCACCCCCAGAGCTGGCTGTCTGACCCCTCCGGGGACAGCTTCGGTCCACTTCCCACCTCCTCCCTCCCCTGCCTTCCTCTTGCTGCTTCTCAGCAAGGCCCAGTGGTGTGCCCCCATCTCTGCCCTGATTTTCTGTCCTGGCCTCACACCTTTCTTACCCTGCCCCGAACCTTGCTCTCCGCCAAAGCGTTCTTCACTTTATAGCCATGGCGGTTCTTCCCAGCTGCCTCCCCAGAGACCTGTGTCTTGACAGAGAAATCTGTGGCGAGTGTCCCAGGTGTCCAGTGTGAAGCCCCAGGGACTTGGGGTTCTGCAAAGAGTTCATGGGGGCCTTCCCCTTCATCCCTGTTTCTCTTCATACACCGTTGCGTCCACCGAACAGCAGGAGGACGTGGGCGCCTGTCCAACGCACCTGTGTGCATGGAGGCACGTGTTGTGCATCCTGATCTCCACGCAAGTTGCATGCACCCCAGCGCGGGGAGGTACCCCTCTGAACCCAAACATCCCAAGCACCCGCCTCCAAGCCTGAAACAGGGTCTTACACGGAGTTGTCTCGGGGGGCCGGTGGAATGATGGGAGAGGGGAAGCGGAGGACTTTTGGTGTTATTTGTCTCTCCACCCCTGTCTGTTAAGTGTGAGTCTGTGCCCAGCCAGGGAGTGGGGGGGGGGGGCATCAGGTGAAACTGATGTCTTGGGTGTTGCTGTGCCAGGAAGAAGAGCTAGGGATGGGTCTTCTAGGAGCTGACATAGGGATTCTGGGGAAGACTTCAGCGGAGCGGGGTGTTTAGGGAATCTTGTCCACGGAGACATGGTCTGGGTTATCCTGTCACCTACCTGTCGTCATATGCGTTGGGGCAACCGCCTCAGGCTGATCCCCCACCCGGGATGTGTCCAACCACAAACAGCAAGAGCCCCACAAGGTCATTCCCAGCTGCCTTTCCAAGGAACACCATGCACAGGATTCCAGGGACCCGGCTCGTCTCCGGAAACCATGAGGCCAGAGTGTGTTGCCGGTGACATTGGGTGACGTTGGGAGAAGGGGAAAGAGCAGCAGGAGGGATTCCTGGAAGGTGAGAAGGGCTCAGACGTTGTTGTTGTTGTTGAGAAGCAACGAGTGTTGAGAAGATGGAGGAAGCCGGTCGCAGGAGGTCCCTCCAGGATCTGGAGTGGGTGGTGGGGGCCCACGGAATCTACCTGCTTCACGTCTGCTGTGGGGTGCAGGCCCGTTCATTCCCCAGGTGTGGTTAGGGGGTGTTGCAGCGTGTCCAAGGCATGTTGTGGGGAAGGCCTCCAAGTCCGGGAATTCTATTTTGTTGCAAGTTCAATGCTGTTCTCCCCCAAAAGGTGTGTCCAGGGTCTCACATATTTATTTAGTCCTCCCCGTCCTGGACGCTGGGGTGGGCAGGGCTGGCCCCCCCTGAGGCCTCCCTCCTGGGCGTGTGAGCGGCCGTCTTCCCCCTGTGTCCTCACACGGGCGTCCATCCATTGGTCTGTGTCCCCCCTCCTCTCCTTCTGACCCCAGTCCTGTGGGATCAGGGCCACCCCGGTGACCTCAGTTTACCTTCACCCCCTCTTTAAAGACCCATGTGCAAATGCAGCCCCTCTCCGAGGTCCTGGGGGCCAGGGCTTGGACCTGGGAAGCTGCGCCTGCAACCCTTACTTAGAGGCTTGGCTAAGGGTGCGTTTCTCAGCGGCCCGGGGTCTTGTTGCAATGCCCTTCAGGCTGTGGCGGTGTTTTGTTTTGTGTTTTGTTTTGTTCTCTGTGCAGTGCGCTTGACAGACCAGGTGTGTTTAAAACTGGCGTGCAAGCTGACCTGGTGTGACCAGGGCTCCCTGGACGTGCCTCGCACGCCAGAGCGTGTTGTGCCTGGCCAGCCCGGCCCCGTGGCTGGGACCTGGACGGGGTCCAGGGCCGTGGAACAAGGGACGTGTGTTGGTGGAAAAACACCACGGGCGGAGAATGCCTTTCGATCCCTGCGGCTGTGCCGTTTCTCCTGTAAACGTCGGGTGGCCTCCCCCCCGACGGCTGCTCTCGGTGCTGTTGTTTCCGGAAACAACCGAGCATTTCGCCCAACGGCATGCCGCGCCGCAGGTGCCAGCCCAGGTGCCGGCCGGCGCGCCGAGCTCGAGCGCGCGCTGTTCGGCGTGCGGAGTTCCCCTGGCTCGGTCGGGGAAGTCACCGGAGGCATCTATCAAAGATCAGCCTGCTAGCTGCTACTGGTTGTTTTTGAAAAGTTGCCCGGGCACCCGTTCAAGGCGCATGAAGCAACACGCTCTGTTCTGGGAGGAAGCCGCTCCCCAAGGCCAGCTCAGCCGCTGCCGAGATAATTTTAGAAGAGCCGAGGAACTCACTGTCCAGGGTGCAGAGGGGGCGTGGCGAAGCCGAAACGTCCAGGGACCGAGGCTTGCAGCCTCCTGGAAACCTAGGTCCCTCCTCGCCCGTGCTGCTTTCAGAGACAGCCAGCCTCTTGGAGGTGTTTGGACCCAGCTCAGGGCTGTGCGACTGGCCCTGTTGACAGCTGGGGACAGATAATTCCCTGGGGTGGGGGGGGGCTGTTCTGTTTGCTGTGGGGTGTGGAGCAGCAACCATGCCTGGGCTCTCCCCACTTGGTGCCGGCAACACAGCCTCTGCAGCAGCAGCAGCAAGTAACAGTGTCTCTGATGTTGTTCAAATACTCTCAACAGGGAGATTGTCGATTAGAGACCATTGCTGTGGGTGGATGGGTGGGTGGGTGGGTGGGTGGATTCGTGGATGGGTGGATGGATGGGTGGATGGATGGATGGGTGGGTGGGTGGATGGATGGATGGTGGATGGATGGAGGGATGGGTGGATGATGGATGGATGGATGGATGGATTCATGGATGGATGGATGGATGGGTGGATGATGGATGGATGGATGGATGGATGGATGGAGGGATGGGTGGATGATGGATGGATGGATGGGTGGATAGATAGATAATTAATACATACATGCTGATAGATGATAAATACCTGGGTGATACATCTATTGACAGAGAGAGACAGACACAGAGACGCAGAGACAGACAAACAGAGTCTCTCGTGCTAAGGAAACAGGTTTCTCAAACGCAGCACCATGGGCATTCGAAGCGAGGTGGCGGTTGGCGGTGGGGCATCCTCAGGCCTGCTGAGCAGCATCCCTGGCCTCTCCACTTGCATCCTGTAGTGCTTCCTGTCCTAGGTGTCACAGCCGAAAACATTCAAGAACCCCTACACTGAGTGTGAGATCCAAGACACGCCTTTCTTTTCTGTCGTACGTGCGATCCACCTTCTCAATCCCTTTGCCTTTGCTGTTTATTTTTTACTGAATTTATTGCGGTGACATTGGTGAATACGATTGTATACGTTTCGGGCATACAGTTGTGTGAAACATCGCCTGTATGTTGTATTGCGTGTTCACCACCCCAAGTCAAGTCTCCTTCCATCACCATTTGACCCCCTGTACCCTCCTCTACCTCTCCGGCCCCCTTCCCCTCTGGTCATCACCACACTGTTTTCTGGGTCTGTGAGTATTGGTTGTTGTTTTCTGGTTGTTGTTGTTTTTTGGGGTTTTTTTTTTGTTTTTTTTTTTTTTTTGCTTAATCCCTTCACCCAGCCCCCAACACCCCTCCTCTCGGACAGCTGTCAGTCTGTTCTCTATATCTGTGAGTCTCTTTCTATTTGGCCTTGTACTTTATTTTGTTCATGAGATTTCACCTAGGAGTGACATCATATCGTACTTCCCTCTCTCTATCTGGCTGATTTTTAAGATTTGGAAGCAGCCCAAGCATCCATCAGCCGATGAGTGGATAAAAAACCACCAGCAATACTCCACAGCTGTAAAGAACAAGGAAATGTTACCCTTTGCGTGGAGGGACCTGGAGAGCATTATGCTGAGTGAAATGCAGTTTTATTTGTTTATAGACTCCGTGCAAGGGCCAGCGCCCTGCAAGCAGTGAGGATTGTTTGAGCCACGGATTCTGCCCGCTCGCGTTCCATCCTGGCATGTTCTGATCTCGGATTTTAATTCATTTCTGGCTACAAATGACTGTATTCCATCAACACACAAGCCCCGAGTGACGCCTTAGTCTTTGTAAACCTTCTGGGGATGGTGATATTAGTCTCGCTTTGAATCCTTTGGTGCTTATCATGAGTAATATCTGACTCTTTATAAATGCTCTTCGTAAAAGAAAAGTCTTATCTTTGGATATTTGAAGGAAGGATGTGCCTGAGGAGTCTTTTTTCCCCCTATCACGATATTTCTTTGACATCAGTAACTTGGAGAAAGACGAAGGAATCGGAATTGGGGCTCTCGGGAAATTTTTCTTTTCATAGCTATCTTTTTTTTTAAATTTTTTTTTTACTGACTATGGAGAATCTT
>PVKU01007961.1:10924-79694 GCA_004027475.1 Anoura caudifer
CGTGTAAGGCAGCCGTATTGTGCATGTTCCGCTCTTCCTCTCGGTTTCCGACAGAGCTTCTGAACCCCGCTGGAATTTCCCGTGACGGGCGCCATAAAGGTGTGCCTTGTTAACCAGGCGACTTTCGGGCCGTCTCTTCTTCCCCTCGTCTGCTTGACGTCGAAACGTTCTTCTCCCACCAACAAACGCCTGGCTTCCTTATCCCCAAGATTTCTGAAATGCACCCAGCACTCAGCTTTCCCCACCCTGCGTCTCATCCACCCTGCTTTCCTTTCTTCCGCTTCTCGATTCCTGACGGGAGAGCCTTCCCTTCCGTGAACAGAGCCCACTGATGGGTGCCGTGGTACGCAGACTGCCGCTCCCTGGCTCTCCCGGGTAATCTCCTGCCTCTAATGGCTTGGGAACCGCTCAGTTTGCAGCCGGGGACGCCACCTGGGATGCTGCTGGGGGCGGCGGTCCGTTCATTAGCTGCAAGTTTCCAGGCCCTGATGAGATGTTGGCTGGCCGAACCGGGTGTGATCCTTCTGCCCATGTGCCCACAGGGGTGCGTGTGAGCCAGAGACGCCAAAGCACAGGTCCTCAATGGGGCAGCTGAAAAAAGAGAGATTTATTTCTCCCAGTCCGTGCAATGGCGTTCAGTGTTGTCCACCCCTGAAAGGTGCATCCAGGGCCTCACACATTTCTTCCTCCCCGTCCTGGAGGCTGGAGGCTGAGACCCAGGGGTGGGCAGGGCTGGCCCCCCCACTGAGGCCTCCCTCCTGGGCGTGTGGACGGCTGTCTCCCCCCTGTGTCCTCACACAGGGTCCCTCTGGGTGTGTCTGTGTCCCCATCTCCTCTCCTTATAAGGACCCCAGTCCTGTGGGATCAGGGCCACCCTACTGGCCTCATTTCTCCTAAATCACCTGTTTAAAGATCCACCTCCAAATGCAACACCTTTTTGATGTCCTCGAGGTGAAGGCTTCACTATATGAATTGTGCAGGGCAGAATTCAGCCTGTCAAAAGCTGTTAGCCACTTTATCACCAGCATACGGTATTGACTCTTGCCCATTTTCAAACTTTTTTAAAAAACATTTTATTTATTTATTTTTACACAGAGGGAAAGGGAGGGAGAAGGAGAGGGAGAGAAACACCCATGTGTGGTTGCCTCTCACACGCCCCCTACTGGGGACCTGGCCTGCAACCCAGGCATGTGCCCTGACTGGGAATCGAACCGGCGACCCTTGGGTTCACAGATCAGCACTCAATCCACTGAGCCACACCAGCCAGCGCAATTCACAAACTTGCGTACCTTTAATGAGGATACCTGTTTCTTTACATATACCGAGGCACGTGACATCCCTTCTCTGTGTGCTGTATTTTCCATTTATACCTAAACGCACACCTACGCAGCCAATGCCAACCTGTGGGAAGAACCGCTGTTAGTATGCGCCCCGCTGAATGAGCGTCCTCACGAGGATCCGCCCCTGCACCTTGGTGTGTGCCTCTGTGCACGTCCTCCCCCATGCGCGCCCCTGCCCAGCCCTCCCCGCCCCCCACCCCCGTGGCCCCGCACTCACGCCTGGCCTCCCACGCAGGTTCTGGACGTGCCATGACGAGCGCTTCCTCTACATGCTGATGGAGTTCGTGCCGGGCGGCGAGCTTTTCAGCTACCTGCGCAACCGCGGCCGCTTCTCCAACAACGCGGGGCTCTTCTACTCGGCCGAGATCATCTGCGCCCTCGAGTACCTGCACTCCAAGGAGATCGTGTACCGGGACCTGAAGCCGGAGAACATTCTGCTGGACAAGGACGGGCACGTCAAGCTGACCGACTTCGGGTTCGCCAAGAAGCTGGTGGACAAGTAAGTGACCGCCCACCCCGGCCTGCGCCCTCTGACTGCCGCGCCCAGCCGCCCACCTGCGCTCTCTCTTCTGCGAGTTCTTCCTTTTCTTTCCCATTCCATATGCAGTGGAGGGCATCTATCTAGCATTTGGCTTTCTCTCCGGCTTACCTTGCCTAGCAGGGCGCATTCTAAGCGCCCCCAGGCTGTCGCGAATGGCTGCGTACTAACCATGGCCTAGGTCTACCCTGTTTTTCCATCCGTTCGTTCCTCAGTGGCCAGTGAGGGGGTTTCTGCGTCTGGGCAGCTCTCAATTGTGCCGTGATGCAGTGGGGTGCAGGTCTCTCTTCGAGACCCCGTTTTTATGACCCTCTTTTTCATAGCTGAGCAGCGTTGCATTGTGCAAATGCGCCCTAGCTGTTTTGTCCACTCACCTGTTCCGCGGCACCTGGGCTGCTTCCAAATCTTGCCTGTTGTGAATCACGCAGCGCATGTTCTTTGAAATTACACTTTTCGTTCCCCCCCCCCCCCACCACCACCCCGGATAGATACCCAGCAGTGCAATTGCTGGGTCCAAAGGCAGTTCCATTTTTAATTTTTTTGAGGAAATTGCATACTGATTTTTTTTTTCTACAGTGGCATTCCCACCAACAGGGCGCGAGGGTCCCCTTTTCTCCACAGCCTCTCCAACACCTGTTGTTTGTGGGTTTATTGGTGGTGGCCACTCTCACCGGTGTGAGATGATGGAGCTCAAGTTCGCTTTTTTTTTTTATTTAATCAAAATCTCTGAGCCAAGGAGCTGTGTCTCCACACTGACCCATCCGCCTACCATTTTTTTCCCCATTTTCAACGGAGAGCCACCTTCAGACCTCAGGTCTGCTCAGCCGGCCCTTCTGGCCCGACTCTTAGGCAATCCCCGAAATTACTGTAATTTCTCCTTGTCCCTTCATTGCTGTGAGTCCCACTTAAAATTATTTTATTGCCACGAACAAATCATTTTTACTACATATGGCCGAAGTTGTTTAATTTCACCATGTTTGACAAAAACAATATGAATACACACATAGTGAGGGCAGGTTTATGTATTATTTTTTTTTTAAATCCATATTTTGGTTTTTATTTCTTATAATAACAAAATACAGAAAAAGGTCCTCTTGGTGGATACGTAATTTATTAGTTTCAGTGTTTTCTTATATAAATAAAAGTACGGTACATACACTGTGCATAAATATCTACTTGTGTTTCAGATTAATTCTAAAATGGTAATGTAGATCGAACTGTACAGTCGATCCCATCATTCAGTGTAGACTTCCAAAAATGAAATTACTGGGACAAACGTCTTCACCACTGTCAGTACCAGAGAATCGATACTATTCAGAATAACAGCATCAATAAAATTTTACATAGTTCAGTATAAAATACCTTTCGGCTTCGTTGACCGCTTTATTCAGCCGGGGGGGAAGAAATGGTTATAAGGACTGTCTGAAAGTGCGTCATATACAAGGTGAATTATAGCTGACACGGGATGTTGTGTTAGTTGCAGGCATACAACAGAGGTTCGCAGTGACATGTGACCAAAAGGAATTTAGCAGCACAGTCAAACCATACACCACAGGCCTACACCATACGTAACGTAGGAAGTGGGATTGCTTCCTGGCACGCACGGTTGGTTCGATGTTGCAAAATGAATCAGCGTCAGGGACCGCAAGAACGAAACGAAGAATTGCATTCACTCTCCGTATTTTAACGAAAACACTCTTCATATTTTAAATCCCATGCATGTAAGCCAGGAGGACCCCTCCCATGAAGCAAAGGGGGTATCTTTGGGGGTCCAAACCTTTGTGTTCAAATGCCATTCTAGAGTTTTCGTGCAAAGAGATGAGAGAGAGAGAGAGAGAGAGAGAGAGAAGGGAATAAAAGTGGAGCAAAGAAACATTCCTCTTTGCTACCTTGGCATTTTCTCTGTTTCATGGCATGTGATACTTTTCTATTATTAGGCTTGTTGTTTGGGGGTTATTGTGCCTTCGTTTATATTGTTGCTTTTCTTGTCGTTTTTATCCCGTAATAAAACGTGAGCTTTCTTTCCCATGTCCCGAAGGGCTCACCAAATCACTGAGCGCCGTTAGACGGACACACCCAGACAGAGCTGTTCGTCCGTCCGGGACAATCTCGTTTTCCGATATCACCACGCCTGCTTGGCAATGACGTGGTCTCCTAAAAATGGTCGCTCTGGACAGTTTTACTCATTTATGTTCTAAAATTCCTGTTTTTCTAGAGCACCACTGCCTCATACGAATAACCTCCTGGATTACTCAAAATTTTCAGGTTATCTTTTTTTTACTAAGTGACACAGAGAATTTTACTCACATGCCTCTTTGATTCCACACATTACAAGTACAGTCATTTCAACACACCATCCTAATAAAAATTGAGAGTTTCCATGCATTTTTGGAATCCCAGGTGTATTTCATGCTCACAAAGGCACATGAGCCAGGGCCCTACATTTGTACCAGAAACACCCAATGCCTAGTATTTACAGCTGTAGAGGCCGATTCACCTGAGCAAACGCCCCAAAAATCCTTGAACGGTTTTAGTGACTGCTTCATCTGTTGTGTTTTTCAAGTTTTCAGTTAACGTAGTTAGATTAAAATGTGAGTTTCCAGTGCATTTCAAGGGCTCAGTGGGCACCTATCCGGCAAGTAGGGCCTGAGAGGGAGAGAGCTGTGTTCCTCACATTGGACACACATCTGTACGTAAGGGAAACGCTGAATTTGGGCCAGATTCATAGTACGTTATTTTTCTCTCTGATGGTTCGTGAGGGGCCATCCCATGAGCTTCTTAGTCCAATTCACTTTCATTTCCCCTTGTAGGATTCCATGGGTTACATGTCTAAGAATCAAGCAGATAAGAAGGAGGTGTTTTTTTGTTTGGTTTTTTTTTTTTTTACATTGTAGAACCAAAAGTCATTTTTTAGCGTTGATGTCTGTTTCGGTGCATCAGTGCTGCCCCCTATTGGCAGCATGTGGTGTCGGATGGGCCTTTCTTTCGTTTTGAATTCGTTTTAGGGGGAAGTCTGATGCCTACGAACCAGAAAGAAAATGTTTCTCAGGCTCACTTGGCTGCACGTTCGGCAAAGCATGTTCCTATCCAGTTAATCTGCTTAAGATTCAACAAACGAAATCAGTTCAGCATGGAACAACGCGCGATTAAGGAATTTAGCGAATAGGTTGGCGCTTTGGAAAGACCGCCTCATTATCAGCTTGATAGATGGATTTTGGAAAGAACTTTTATCTTCTCCCACGTGCCTAGCGTGGTTTGCAAAGATTTTTATTTTTAGTCTTTTCCCCCCTTTTCATGTGTTTGCTGAAGCAGCCCTAGTCAGCTCTCTCCCAAAGCAGTCCCTCCATACATTCCCTCCAAGTCCCCAGGAATCACGACAAAATAGGAGGAACAAAACACAGAGACTTCATCGTGAAAAAATATTTTTGAAAATACAATTAGAGAAGCATGTCTCTCATATATATATATATTTTTTTTTAATGCTGCGAGGGACATCCTATTTCAGCATGTTGTAATTCAATGCCCTGTTTATTGTATGCACTTATTTTTATTTGCTCACAGTGACTTCATTACGGACACTTTTCCTAGATGTCTTTTTTTCTCTGGCCACTTGATTTTGCAAAAACTCTAGTGTTCCCACAGGGACATTTCTTATTCTTGTTTGAAACAGTTTTGCATCCAAATGTTGGGTTTTTTTTTTGGTTTTTTTTTTTTTTTTGCCTTTTTAAATCATATTTATTGTTCAGCTACCATTGACATACAGTATTCTAAATTCCTTTCTGGTGTACACCCCACTGGTTAGGCATTAAATAACTAACAAAATGATCATCCCGATTAATCGTTCTGGCCCTATCTGGCCCTATCCATAGTTATTAGAATATTACGGACCACGCTCCCTGGGCGGGACTCTACATCCTGAGACTACTCTGTAACTGCCTGCCTGTGCTTCTCAATCTGTTCACCTTTTTCTTCCAGCCACTCGCCCCGCTCCCATCTGGCCACGGCCTCAAAATGTTGTCCGCATCCGTGACTCTGTGTTTCCGTCCGCTTGTTTAGATTCGGCTTTTGATACGTATGCGCTTACTGGTGTTTTAACTTTCATCGTTTTGACCTTCTTGTCTTTCTCAGATGAGTCGCTTCAACGTGTCCTAGAATAAGGGCTTGGTGAGGATGAACTCCTTTAGCTTGACCTTGTCTAGGAAGCACTTTATCTTCCCTTCCATTCTAAATGACAGCTTCGCTGGATAGAACAATCTTGGATGTAGATCCTTGCCTTTCTTGACTTGGAATCCTTCTTTCCAGCCCCTTCTTGCCTGGAAGGTCTCTTTTGAGAAAGCAGCTGACACTCTGAAACACAAATCCCTCCTGAAAGATTAAGGGACAAACTAGAATTATTGCTGATTTTGCCAAATGGTCAAAAGACGGCACTGAGAATGTTTCGTTAGATTTTACAAGTAAAATACAGAGCATTCCTTCCCAGTGTCGGTTTTCTTCCTCTGTGACAAATCTTTAGTGGCGACCCTATTATAGTTTCGTTAATTCGGATGTTATAAACGAAACACTGTCGTTTGGATTTTTCTTTCTGGCCTCCTGCTGGGGATGATGTGCAACCTGACATTTTCAATATCCCTCTACTATTTTCGCACACGCGCAAAAGTATGGAGAAGAATGTACATTAACTGCTTGGCTACCCATCAGCCAGCTTCTGTAGCTATGAACCTATTGCCACTTTGGTTTCTCTGCTCCTCTGCTATTCTTGTCTCTGGAATTATTTTCAAGCAAGCACCCAGCATCCTGTCTCGAACAGATGATTCAGCTTCAAAAAACAACTTTGGTACTCTTAATTGCATTTTAGAAAATTAAAGAGAAAAACCCTTCCCGTCATCTACCCAGTCGACATTCACATTTTCCCCAAATCTCTCAAAAATATCTTTTCTCCCCCTGCCAGGGAGAATCTGAATCTGACCCCAGTTTCTACATGGCATCTGGTTGATTTCTCTCTCAGCTGCATTTAATCCATAACGGTCACCTTCTGACTCTTTTCCCCCCTCCCTCTTGCCATTTATCTGTGAGACGCACGAGGTCATTTGCCCCTCAGGAGACCCCGCAGCCTAGATGTGGAGGACCCCATTGTCACTTTTCTGGTTCCCTGTCCCCAGGAAGTCTTGTAAGCTGGTGGTTCGATCGACGGGCTGGGTGAGACTCAGGGTCTCTTCCTTCTTCCCGATCCCTGTTTTTGTTTTTGTTTCTTAAGAAATGGGTGGTGCGGTGGGGTTTTTTTGCATCCTCGCGAGAAGTAGGCACCACCCCCCCCCCGCCGTTCGGCCATAAATGAGTAGAAATGGTTGCTGAGGGGGTACCAGTGGTACCATCTAACCTTCTGTCCCATTGTCCACCACGGAGCAGGCATTAGGTGGTGTGTGTTTATCATTGTGAACTCCATCATCATCATCATCATCACCACCCACCATAACTGCCTCCATGGTTACCACTGTAACGCGCCAAATTGCGTCCCTCCAACATCCCTGGGTCAATTCTTTAACCCCCGATGCCACCGTGTTTGGAGATAATGCCTGGAAGAGGTTGTAAAGGTTAAACAAAGTCGGGAGAGTGGGATCGAAATCTCCTAGGATCGATAACCTTGTAAAAAAATGGTTTCTCAGACTTCCGGAAGCTTCAGGTCCAAGGTCAGGGTGCTGGCCACTTCCTGGTGGCGTTGTCCTCCTGGATTTCATGTGACCCCCCCTTCTCAGCATGGCGCAGACAGAAGTCTGTCTGTCTGTCTGTCTGTCTCTTTCTCTTTGTCCTTTTTATAAGGATGCCAGTCATGAGTTAGCCCCCTCTTCATTGCATAACAGCTCATGGTGATGTGATCCCACCTCTAAGACCCTGCTCCCGAATAAGTTCCCAGGCAGAGCAACTGGGGTTGATGGGTTTTCGGGGGAACACAAGTCACCCCACTTCACGTGGCACATTAGGCAGGTGCGGGACTGTGGCTGTGAGAGCTTCGGCCATCCTACTTGACGGAGAAGCCCGTCTTTGCATGGCTGACACGGTCTCCCACCCCTGCTGTGGTGGAAGGGATCATCGTGAGCCAGCTGAGCGCAGCCGAGTCACCTGGGCTTCTCTCCGAGAGCCACATGAGCACAAGGCGATAAGCCCAGGCCCGTGTATTATTCAGTCCCCACCAGCCGCAGCCTCCTCCTGGCACAGGTATGGGCCTTGGGCACCCATGTTCCTCAGCCCTGACACCCTGCCAAGCAGTGGCTGCCTCTCTGTCCATGCCAGAAGACTGGAGGCTTTTTGCAGGAGTCTCCTACCCTAACCAAGTGTCCCTGAGGCTACCTAGAAACTGGAACTTCATCCAGGCCGTGCCCCGGGCCCCAGGACGGAGCCGGAAGACAGACTCACCTCCCCAGGTGTAAGCGGAGACGCTTGTATCAGAGGCAGGTCCTGTTGCCTGCGGCTGTCTCCACGTGGTCTTTAATATCACCAGGAACCAGGCCTCCAGCCACAAGAAGAGAGACAAAGAGAAACAGCGGTGTGAGAAGCATCAGTCGGTTGCCGCCTCTTTGCGCCCTGACCAGGATCTGAACTCGCCACCTAGGTATCTGCCCCGGCTGGGAATCGAACCCACAACCTTCGGGGATAGACACTAATGCTCCAACCAACTGAGCTACTAGGCCAAGGCTCTTTGCTTTGTTTTGTTTGGTTTTCTTTTCTTTCCATTGAGATAGAACCAGCGTAATATTCTATTATGCTCCAGTCTAAACCACAACAATTTGGTAGACGTGTGTATTGCAAAAATCTAGTGAACCCGCACCTCCTCCTTAGTCATCACCATGGTCTTGTGCTGGCAAATTTGTTACTTCTACTCTCTTAGCAACTTGCAACGAAACGACGCAGTTTTATGATTGAGTAAGTCTAGTCCCAGTCCTGTGCTTTTTTAAGTGGAAGTTGGTATGTTTACCTTTTTTTAAAAAAGATTTTTATTTATTTATTTT
Source organism: Anoura caudifer (assembly GCA_004027475.1). Taxonomy (NCBI): domain Eukaryota; kingdom Metazoa; phylum Chordata; class Mammalia; order Chiroptera; family Phyllostomidae; genus Anoura; species Anoura caudifer. Next base: position 19,807 of record PVKU01007961.1, read on the forward strand.
TAGAGAGAGGGGAAGGGAGGGAGAAAGACAGGCAGAGAAATATCCATGTGTGGTTGCCTCTTGTGCGCCCCCTACTGGGGGCCTGGGCCTGCAACCCACGCATACGCCTGACTGGGAATCGGACCCGCCGGCAACCCTTCGGTTCGCAGGCCGGTGCTCAGTCCACTGAGCCGCACCAGCCAGGGCGTACCTTCACCTGTTTACAGGTGAGATCGTGTTAGCAAATAGCCCATGCCGACTTAGGTAGACGAGGAGCAGATCAAGACAATCAGACGATAGAGCATAAAACTGAGATATATCTTCAGAAACATCCCAAATCTGTAGGTTGGAATTAAACTTCGCAGTTCTTTTTAAGTGTAAACAGAATTCTTTTATAAGGAGAAGATAGGAACTGTTTGCCCGTTTGTTGTGAAACACAGACCAACGGGGGATTTTCCCAATAAAAAACATAGTAACCAACCAACCAAGCAGAAAACTGCTTGTCTGTTGAAAATCTCTTGCTTCCATTCAGCTGTCCTCTAGGTGGGGCTGCAAGCTAATTTTTTTTTCCAAGTTATGCCTCATCTGCAGAGAAAATCCTCTCACAAATTCTCTGCCTCACGTAATCCCCTAACACCCCCGCATCCTTTAATTGAGAAGCCGCCCAGGCCGTTGAAGTGATGGCCAGCGCACCCCCGCGTTGCCGAGCCTTCACACCTTTGGTCCAGCCTTGAGCCTCTCTGGGAGGACAGAACTGGCCTTTTCACACCCACGGAGCCGACTGCGGCTCTGGGAGGGGTCCCTGAGACGGCGTCCAGGACGGGATGTTTCCATCATTCTTTCCAAGGACGTTTTAACTGCGTAACTGCGGTGCGCAACAGTAGCAAGCGCGGGGCGCAGCGGTACCAAGCGCGGGGCGCAGCGGTACCAAGTCATGGCACTGGGACAAGCCTGCAAGTTAATCTACTGCGATGCAGGATGTTTGCAAGAGACCAAGGCAGCCGGGATAATGATACTGCTTCTATTTAAGGGGTGCGGACAGTGAATTCGTTGTGGTCAGAGAAGTTATGGCACCATTCCACGTTCTTTTCTTTCTTTCTTCTTTTTTTAAAGTTTTTAAAAAGATTTTATTTATTGATTTTTAGAGAGAGGGGAAGGGAAGGAGAAGGAGAGGGAGAGAAACATCAATGTGTGGTTGCCTCTCGCGCGCTTGGTACCCAAGCCAGCAATCCAGGCATGTGCCCTGACTGGGACTCGAACCAGCGACTCTTTGGTTCGCAGACCCGCGCTCAGTCCACGGAGCTATACCAGCCTTGGCCCGGGTTCCTTTTTTTTTTTTTTTTCTGCCCCAAGGAATTTGATTTTGTTTTATCCGGTGTTTTTTGGGCGATGCAGTTACTTACTAACTTTATTTCCAAACCACCACCACAACAAAAAGAAATCAGCTTCGGCAACCATTTCGCCCCATTAGCAAAAGTGTTCAAATATATTTCTGTTTTGTTTGTTCTGAGGGGAGTCTCTTGGAGGCAGCGTATCCATGGGTATTGTTTTGTTATCCATTCAGCTACCCTCTGTTGGTTGAAGCATTTAATCCATTTGTATTTAAACTGATTATTGATAGGTACATAACTTAAAAATGTAAGGGGGCGGGCATCTCCATTGTAAGCAGCGTACCATCCCTCTGAAATCAATGCAGAATAATATTGAATGTACACTGTAATAGAAAAATAATACGTATGTGTGTATATATGTAATTTAAATATCCGTGTATAAGTCCTGGATTTTTTCCCCCCTAAATTCTGTTTTACTGTTCAGTGACTGTGGACATTCGCTGTCCTTTTCTAATACACGTTTTGGGTGTGGTCGGGCAGTTCTATCACAAATACGTCGCACAGGGACCGGCCCGTTGTCCAGTCGCTGCTGAGCTGTCATGAACTCCTTTGTCTCCCCAGGACATGGACTCTCTGTGGGACCCCCGAGTACCTGGCCCCCGAAGTCATCCAGAGCAAGGGCCATGGCCGAGCCGTGGACTGGTGGGCCCTGGGCATCCTCATATTTGAGATGCTTTCGGGGTGAGTACCGGCTTCTGGGACACGCTCCCCAAAACTTCCGCCGCCTGCTCACTTCCTCTGCCCTGTCAGCCCTTGGATGGTGCATGCGGGCTGCAGATTCTCGAGGTGCGGTTCCCATCTGGATTTCCCAGCGCCGTGGCCGGCTGGGCACCCTGGGAGCGCAGCTGGCTTCCTGAGACCACAAACAGAGAGCGGTTTGTCACACCCGGGGACACGCTTTACCCCGCATCCCAGTGTCCCTCCCTTGTCTCTTGTTCTCTGCATGGTCTCTTTGGAGCTGGGTGAGCTCCCTGGTGGATACGCATACACCCATCAAAAGCAGTTTAGGGCTTGGTGAGAGCACCCAGGGAGGAGAGAGTGTCTGTTTTTCTGAAACCCAGGGCTGGCGTTGAAGGACTCTTGGAAGGTCACTCTTTCGCTCGTCCAGTTGCCCGAGAGGTCAACCATGCGTCAAGGGGTCCTTGGGATGACATCAGAAGTCTGGCTTTCGGCTAAGAGTGGGCTGCTGCCCTCAACCAGCTGCACAGAGCGAGTGCTCTGCTCCTAGGGATCTCGGATGCGGGGCCTCATCCTACCAACTGAGGGCTGTTTCTCGCCTCTTATGGTTCTGCGTCCGGCCGGCCGGCCAGCCCGCCCGGGGAAGTGCCGGGACCGCAGTGTCTGCGGACTGTGGGGCAGGCTGCGTCTCTGCCACTCACGCCCGCTCCCCTTACCCGAACTGCTCTTCCTTCCGCAGCCCTGCTTCCTGTCCGCGAGGCTCACGGACACACTCACTTTAACTCCTGGTTGTCTCCAAACCCAGACCCCGCTCGGGCCCCGAGCAACGCAGGAAAAGCCCGCATATTGTACCTGCGAGCCTTCCCTTTCACGGGGACAGGAAGGTGGCGTGAGGGATTTTTTTTTCTGCATGGAGAGGGCTGACCGGCCAGAGTGGAGTCTATGCAAACCGGGATTTATTTTTCTGTCTGTCTGTCCACCATGCATCTATTTATAATCCATGTGTCTATCTACCACTCATTAACTATCATCTGTTGCCTATGCATCTGTCTACCTACCTATCTGCATATCTGTGCCCACCCACCTATACCATCTATCAATCTGGCTATGTCTTTGTAAATATCTATTATGTCCATCATCGTTCTATATATTATCTATTCATCTATCATTTATCTCTGCCTATCGTGTGTCTACCTACCTGTTTACCTATGTATCTGTCCACCCACCTATCCACCTATCCATTTACCTACCCACTTACCTGTCAATCATCTCTATCCTCTTATCTATTTATCCACCTAAAATTCTGTAGAATGTCCCATTCCTGTTTACTCAGAGGTCTGTAGCAAATCACAAGGACCACATTCCTTCAAGGACACCCTCGCGCAGGAAGTTCTGTAGCAGAGACAAAGGTCACTACAACCTGCGTGCCAGGTGACTCTGGAGAAGCAGCGGAGGTTGCTACAATGTAGCCACATTAATCAGCTGGCCCGCGGCAATGTTACCGACCACTAGAGGGCAGTGCTGCCCGCCAATAATTGTGTCCTGGGCTCCGTCCAAGGCTCTTTAAACAGAATGAGGTTCCCTTGCGTTGTCGTTACTCTTTTATTTTTAGGGTAGAATGTAACATTACAGAACATCATCATATGCAATGTTATTAGCAAATGCATTATTAAAAGACAGTACACTGTTGAGCATCGTATTGACAGAATACAATGGGAAATTGTGAAATATTCAAAGGGCATATCAAAATACTATAAAGCACTGTATTTTGCATTTTGTAACAATTGCATTGTTACAATTACTAGGATATAATACACGTTAATGTGAGATGTTCACAGGTAGGGATAGGCGGGTAGCTCATAACTAGCCGCGAATTGTTCTACTTAGGAGACCTTAACAGCCACGCATAGTAGGGCTGCTGCCTTCTCAGCAAGCTGTCTCTGTTTACACTGAAGTGTAAAAGGGACTGATTTTTTTAAGACGATTTTACACCATGTCCAGCACACCTGCGTTTTTATGTTGATTTAGGATCCTTCATTTTTCCAACTCACCTCCCTCTGCTTCCCACTGATTTTCCTTTCTGTAGGTGACATGTCACTTTTTGATTTTTTTTCCCATTTTTCTCCTCCTCTGAGAGAGACGTGGGGAGTTAATGTGTGTAGTCTGTGTCTGTGTGTCCTGGCGCTGTCCCAACAAATGACGGCTCACTGGGGGGCTTTCAACCACAGGCGTGCACCCTCCCCCGTCCTGGAGACCAGGCGTCTGAGGTCCAGGGGGCCCAGGGCCGAGCTCCCTCCACAGGCTGCTGGGAGGGTCCTTCCCGCCTCTTCCAGCTCCGGGGGCTGCAGGTATCCCTGGGCTGGTGGCTGCGTCCCTCCCGTCTCTGCCTAGGTCTCCACGTGGCTTCTCCTCCGTGTCTGTGTCTCCTCTTCTGTCCCTTCTCAGGACACTGTCATCGGACACAGGGCCACCCTGACCCAGGACGACCTCCTCTCAGCTCCTTCCCTCATCCCACCTGCAAAGACCCTGTTGGCAGATAAAAGTCAGATTCCCATGTTGTCAGGGTGAGAACTTGCAGCATTCTCTTTGGAGGCCACCAGTCAACCCAACAACTCTTGGCTTTTTTCTCTCAAAACTTAGAGAATTCACTTGAAAACGACGAGAGAATTGTTTCTGCTCGTTGAAATTTGCTGTCATTGACGCGGATGGGGTTGGAAAACCCCATTTTATCAAACGTTTGCGTTGCTTGTTTCACTGACTCACGAGACCTGGTTCTACAGCAGCTAATGAGAGGGCATGCTTTTGAGCTGAGGGTGTTGGCATCTGGCAAACTTGAGAAAATATCCGAACGACATACTTGTGCATATGTGATACGTACTTTATTAAGTCCTCAATTTAGTTAGATTGTTCTTGTTGTTTACACATGTACGTATATTTCTTCTTTTTGTGACTATTTGTGATGGGTTTTTTTTTAATTTCTAGATAGTAGAAAAGATAGGTCTGTTGATTTCTAGAGCTCGGTTGCGATCTTTACCTCTGCAGCTCTGCCACAGACAACAGCTAAGTCCTGTATCAATAATACTTTATTGACAAAATGAGGCTGTGGGACAAGACTTGCCAAGCCCCCAGGCCAGATCTTTGGGCCCCAAGTGCACGCTGCAAACCAGCCTAGGGAATTCATCCACTCTGGAGGTTTGGATATCGGCTTCTATAAAGTCATGGACGGTCCCGGCCAGGTGATTTGGTTGGTTGGAGTGTTCTCATCCTGTACTCCAGAAGGTTGCCTGTTCGATCCCCGGCCAGGGTGCAAATGTGAGGCAACTAATCGGTCTCTCTCTCTCTCTCTCTCTCTCTCTCAATCTTTCTGTCAAATCACTAAACATATCTTAAGTGAGCATTAAAATAAAAATTTAAAAAGGTATGGACTGCGGTAGCTAAAAAAATAAGATGCAGTGTCCCCCTGTGTCTTGTACACGTGTCTTGCACATATTTACTGAGGCCCTACTGCGCGCCACCTATGGCCAGGTGAGTGAAGAACACAAAGAAGGCCCGTTACTGCCTACTGTGGGGATGTTTGTCAGCTGCACAAGCCGCCACATCGGAGCTGGTCACATGGTATCTTTGTGGCCGCCTGGTCTCCGCCGGGCCATGTGGCTTATAACAGTCCCTTCCCCTGGGTCCCCTGAGAGCACTCCCGCACGCAGGCAAAGGGAACACGTGAGACAACTTACGTCCCGTCCCCACGGACCAGCCACAGCCGCCCTCACCCGGGGGGGGGGGGGGTTTCCATTCCCGCCGCCTGCCCACTAAAAATAAACCTTGATGTTTCCAATAGGTTCCCTCCGTTTTTTGACGACAACCCATTTGGTATTTATCAGAAAATTCTTGCCGGCAAAATCGATTTCCCCAGGCATTTGGATTTCAACGTCAAGTAAGTGAAAAGTTTCCTTCATCCTTGGCTGTGTTTATTTTTAAAGCGTCAAAAAGGAAGAAGAAGAAGGAAAAAAAAAAAAAAAAAAAACCCGTAGGCCAGGCATCTGCTGAGCAGGAGACTGTATTGCGTTATTCTCTGTGTGTTGTGTTTAAACTATTTTGGGCATCGTCTGCAGGGAGAGGGAAAAGGTTTTCACGTCTCAAGGCTTCAGTGATGTCTAACCTGTTCGTGAGTCCCGGCTGTCACTGGTACCTTCTCATATGAATGCCATTTACCCAGAGCACGTAACTGCATTTGTTGTTATCCTTCACGAGAGAGACCTTGGGGTGTTTCACACAAGGGGCCCCCCTTCTGCACCTCACGTTGCAGTTGGCATCTGTGGTAATGAGTTTAGCAGAGTTTTATCTTTTCCCCGCTGCCTGAATTATTCTCATTCTTCAAGTCCTTCTTCACGCTGAGATTTTCAGAACTCAGCCGGCTGCCTCAGGAACTTTTGCGCTGCCTCGACAGGAGTATCTTGGAGTGTGCATTTCATTAGAATTTGTGGCAGTGGGGAAACGAAAACAAAACAAACAAACAAAAAAAAACTTAAGTTTTTTAAGAAATGGAAGAATGCTGGCCCTGGCTGGGCAGCTCAGTTGGTTGGAGCATCACCTCCGTAGGCCAAGATTGCAGGTTCGATCCCCGGTCACGTGGGGTACATGCAAGAGTCACCCAGTGAAGCATCAGTAAGCGGAACAACAAATTAATGTTTGTGTGTGTGTGTGTGTGTGTGTGTGTGTCTGTCTGTCTCTCTGTCCCTCTAAAATAAAAGAAAAGATGTAAGAATGCTTTTGGTTTTCCAGATCCCTTAACCAATCTGCTTCCCGTTTAACCCTTTTGTATCCTGAGCCCTGAGTTTTAGCTGCACCAGAGGGGTTGATGGGTCCGTTCCCCCCTTGCCAATCACAGATGGTGCCAGTGCGTCTAGTTCAGGCGCAAGCTTTGCTCTCTTTTCTGTTCGTTTCAAGTTTTGTAGCGAAAAAAGAAAAAAGAGAAAGAGGCTGCATTTAAAGCTAATCACCTGGAAGAAACCCTGTCCCATGAATGGTAAGACAGTGAGCAGCAAAGGCAGCTAGAGCAATCAAAATTTGTTTGTATTTTGCCTAGAAACAAGCGAACACTATCGTATAGGATTCTTCTTCCAGCGTCCATTTCAGCTGAGCCACGGCATTGCACGTGGGTAGCAAAGCAACTTTTAAAGTTCGGTTCCACGTTTGCGATATTGGCCAATGATAAGACTAAAAACTGCTCGCAACCCCAGATCAGCCTGACCGTAGGTGGACAGCTTCGGCCACCTAGGATTCTCCTCGGTGAACCTGGCGGTCGTGCAAATAATACTCCTGGCTCAGGCGTACCGTGCGGGGGTCCTGCCCACAGAGGGCACGACCTTGCAAAGTCTTCGGCAGCTCAGGTCACCAGATCTATTTCCGTTTGTCTAGTCGGGAATGATTTCAGCTCTTCCAAGAGAAGGCTCCCCAGGAAAGGACGATGCCAAAATCTTAGGCCCTTGATGAGGACATTCATGCGAAGGGCTGAGGTCATTTCGATGAATCCATTGCCCGGGTTTCCAACGCTTTGTGGGGAAAAGAAGGCATTGCAGAAATAGCCACCCTCCAAGTCTGACCCCTTTTCCCACTTGCATTCTCGTAGTTTCTTATGTTGGTTGACATTTCTCATCATTTATCTCTTTCTCTCTTCCCTCTCTCTCTCTGTTTTTTCATTTCTCTTTTCTCTCTGCTCCCCCCCCCCACTCAAAAAAAAGAAGAAAAAAAGAAATAAAATCCTCATCATTTATGCAGACCCAGGTCCTTCCCTCCAACCTTGGGCTTCCTCATCTCCCACCGGAACGGGGCCGGCTTGCTGTGTTTCCACCCGGTCTGCCATTTAGGGGGAAGAGCTAACGAATGGGACCTCAGACCGTAACAGGCTGCAATGCTCTCTGGCCTCATGGAAAGGCAGGCACTGCAAACCAGGGACCCCGTAAATTCGGAAACCCACAGGGCACAGCACGACGGTCTTGTTTTGGTGACAGGAGGTGTCTTTTTGGGAGGGAACGCCGGACAGATGCATTTCCCATTCAGCCTCGTAATTCTCAGAGCAGGTAGAGATTTGTCTCGCTGTCTAATTTCCTTTTTCCATGCGAAGATTTAATCAGCCTCTTTTCCCGTGAGCTCGCTCCCTGTGTGCAGGCAACACAGCCTCACATAAACTATTTGGGGATGGATCACGCTAAAATGCAAGTGGTAGGAAATGTTAAAAAATGTGAGCAATTGAATCGTTGTCCAAAGGCATGTGCCGTGGGTAGGTTTCATGGCTGCTGACGTGCTCGGTTCACTCGGGTCTCTGTCACGACGCGAACGGTTTTTATTTCTTTGTCTCCTTTCTCCACACAGAGACCTCATCAGGAAACTTCTCGTGGTTGACCGGACCAGACGCCTGGGGAACATGAAGGTCAGTATGTGCCCTCGTACGTGGGGCCGTTTCCATGGCGAGTTGCTGTCATGGGTGCCACCCTTGGGATTTTGCGGGGGTGGGGGGTGGGTAAACAAAGGCACGGTGCTCACGTGGAATCTTCGGCCCCATTTCGGATCTGGGTTTCTGGCTGCGCAGCATCCAGCAGGGTGCCCACCCCATCTTGTGTGCGTACGAGGCGATGGCTCCCCAGTGATCGATGAGCGATGAGTTATGTATCAATCCATCTATTTGTCTTTCTGTCATCTACCTTACCTATTCATCTATCTATGTTTGTATCAATCATCTGTTTTCCTTTCTTGGTCTCCATAGTTACCTATGTTTTACCTGCCTGTCCACCTGTCATCTTTTTTCCTGTATGTATCATCTGACTGTGATCTATCAATCTTCCGCCATCTGTGTTATGTCTCTTTTTATCATTTGTTGCCTATCAGGTATGTGTGTGTGAGATCTATCATCTGTCCACCTTCCTTTTTCTCTCTCCCTATCTATCTATCGATCTGTCATCTATTTTATCTATCATCTCTGTATGCATCTGTGTATCTATGATCCTTCTCTCTCTTTCTCCATATCTGTCTAAGCAATCTATTATGTCTTTCTATGTGCCATCTGTCTTTCCATCTGTCTGTCTATCTATCCATCTTTCTATCATCTATGTGGATAGCATATCACCTTAGTACCTGCGATAGAGTTTGAACTCCTTGAAAGTAGTAAACACCACGTCTTTCTTCCTTCCTCTCCACGTCACTTAAGGTAAGCAGCCCGCCGATACCTGTTGTTGGACTTCAGTGTGACCGTGAAGTATTTTTTCGCACTAGGGAGAGAAGAATTGTCAGAGGGGTAGCATGAGAGAAAGCTAGCAGCAATTCACGTCACTGTTCCTTTCCTCTCGTGGTTGCGGTCACAAAGAGTTTTCTCTTCTGTGGATGAGCAACAGTAAAACGTTAAAGATGAGGAACTGGTACACGTTTTCAAAACTTTGTGTTGCGTGTGGAGATCCCCTGTTTCCTGTGTAACAGTACTGACACATTTCTGTCTGAGCACTTCCAACATTCAATTGATTGAAAACGTGGGCCAAAGTGTCCTATAAAAGAAGGGCCTCATCGAAGGAGCAAGACTTGGGAGGGATTTTCAGAGGTCATGGTGAACTGGGTGTCAGCCTGCTGGCCATCAGCAGCCCCCTGGGGAGGGACGTGGACATACTCTGGTTCGGTTGTGAATTCTAGGTAATGTTGAGCGGTGGTTGAGATCTGTGAACTCGGACATCCTTCCAGACTTGGTCATGCGACTTCCTTGGTGGAGAGCAGGGAGCGAATTTCCTCTTTCAGCCAACCTCAGTCTCTGGGTCTGCGGACACAGATAATGAACAGCAAAGAAAACTGTAAAGATGAGCAGAGGTGACACACTCGGAAATGACTGGCTCTGTCACTCTGTGCTGAGAGGCTGGCCTGAGGTTACGTCTTAGTCTTCATTCCACACTAGCACCCACGGCCACGTAATGACCATTTTTTTTCTGCTAGGAAGGGGATTTTATGAAACAAAACTAGGTTTATTGGGAGTTTTTCCTAATAGCTCCCACTCCAGCAACATTTATGGAAACCCCACCAATCGTGTGGGTTTGTTTCTGTACTGAAAAAAATACAGATTCTTTAGACTATTTTATGTCCCATCCCATCAAAATCCTGTACCCTGATAGCGCATGTTTCTCTTCAAGAACGGGGCTGATGATGTGAAACGCCACCGTTGGTTCCGGAGCCTGGACTGGGAAGCCGTCCCGCAAAGAAAACTCAAGGTATGATAGTCATCCGGGGGCGGCTCTTTGCCTGGCCTCCTGAGAAAAGGTGACGCAATCCCGAGGCTACGACTTCTTTGCTCATGGCTGATCCCGCATTAATTGGCACCATCGGACCGATCATTTGAAAGCGGCCATAAGCCACGTCACCTGTTCAGCGGGTGTCTTGCCGCGAAAGAGGCACCGTGATGGGGACTGAAGACCCCAATCGGCCCGTCGGCCGGCCCCATTTCTGCCCGGCTCGGTGGCCATGATGAGAAAAGCTTGTCTCTGGGAGGGACTCGTGGGTGTTTGGCAGTGATGGTTGGAAATGAGATACAAAAATATTCTGTGGAGCATCTTCCTTTGAATGGAGTGCGTCATTGACAGCTTGACTCACAGAGCACGCTCAACTTGGTGCTTCACGGCGCAAGGAAGGCACGTGATCTTCATGGACGCACAAGCACCTGGGCTCCAGCCTGCGCTCAGGGGATCAGCCCCCACACCACCAACGTGATGGGACAGAGGGAGGCGGGTGGACAAACATGCACGTGCTCGCCCCGTCTTTTTAACCGTGCCTTTGCGTCTTGGCCCATCCCCGTAGCCCCCCATCCTGCCCAAGGTGTGTGGCGAAGGTGATACCTCCAACTTCGAAGCTTATCCTGACAACGACTGGAACACGGCTCCCGCGGTGTCTGCCAAAGAGCTGGAAATGTTCAAGAATTTCTGAGGACGCAAGTCCACTCCTGGAAGGTATGTCTGTATACTTAGTAATAAAAAAAAAAACAAAAACAAAACAGTGAGATGAATACAAACCACAGAAGGTGTCTGACAGAATTGTACACCTGAAACCTGTATAATTTTATGAACCCATGTCACCCGATAAATTCAGTCATATTTTTAAAAAACAAAATAACAGTTGAAAGGAGTGAGGTGGACAGGATCCCACAGTAGGGGGTATTGTGTTGACGGAGTAGGGCTTCCTTCTGCTGGGCCATGCAGCAGAGAGACACACAATCCTGCCAAGTTCACCCTGTGGAAACCCTCGTGGGCCTTACTCGGTGTGTGTGGTGTGGCCCCAGTGTATCAGCCTGCCCTGCGGGATCCCCATCCCCAACCGGCTCAGCCCAGGCAGAGCCTGTGTGTCAAAATCCGATCCCTTGCACAGTTGTATGTGTCTAAATATTCAACAGGCACAGCTGGGGGTTTTTTTGGGGGAGGATCACAAACCCTTAGTTGTTGTCTCATGAAAACCATGAGTTTCAAAGCAGCTTCCTGACAATCCTGACCGGTTATTCTCAGCACACTTTTGGGCTTCCTTTTGGGGAAAAATGAATCATATGGACCTTGTGAGACTTAATTGGAAGAAATGATTTTGGTGTTTCATTGAACTTTTCAAGATCTATGATTGGATGACCGTGACCTTGAAGGTCAGGTTTTCATCCTGTACTTCAGAGAAGTAAAGATAACTTCAGAGGCTCCCAAGTGTCTACCCCAATTAAATAGATCTTCCTTCCTTTACCAGTCAGGCAAGAAAACTCTCCCACGAAGACAACCACACCAACGCCATGTTTAATCCTTGACTTGCCTTCTTTTTCCCCATTATTATTTTCCCAGTAGCACCGATGAGAACCAGAAAAATAATCTAACTGTCTGGCCCACACCATTCACAAAACACACCGTTGCTACGGCTTGGGAGGAAGGGACTCGGATGATAAGGGGAACCTTTCCTTCCTACTGGCATTTCCACAGAAATACCGGGAGCAGAGCTGGAGGAAACTTACAGTGATACGACAGAGGAAAAGGAAGGAGACACACATGGGCATGTCTCGGGGAAAGGCCTGTGTGTCTTAGACGTATTTTTCTCTTTCAAACGCATGGTGGTCAGTCTGACCATGCCAACTGGTTGGCGTCGCTTAACTGGCCCTTTACCTGTCTGAGGGACTTCACCTCTAGCAAGGGCCAGTGATGGGTTTTAAAAATCACAAAATCCTCTTGAATCATTAAAAAAAAAATTGTTTTTTCTTTCTGGTCTACTCGGATGCTCCGATTTTGTCTGATGGGCTTGTAAAGTTTTATGATTGATTGTTTTTCAACACTCTTTAAATGATGAAAAGACTTGCTTTGTTTTATGGTGAAGAATACTTCATGGATAAGCCAAATACACAAAGGTTTTTTTATTTCCTAGTATAGCTATTCTGACATTTACTTAAACACACAGAGGCTGCCACCTGATAGATTTTTGTCTCCTACTCGGTGAATAGTTTTTTATCCTATGTCCCTACCTGCCTTATAAAAGATTATACCTAAGGAAAGAACCTTTCTCAATGCGGTATGTCTTCTTGGAAAAGTGTGTAAACAGACTTTTTCCCGGTGGACTCGTTTTTAATGTCTCTTTGGTGTGATTACTCTCATCTCACCACTTCCTCGCACATTAGAAACTGACCCAAATCCTTGGTCCTGTTTCGTACCAGACACGGAATGACGTCCGCCTGTGTGGGGACAAAGACGCCCAGCTACGCAGCCTTGGGGACACCCTTCAGATGTGACTAGGATTGGACCACGTTGTATCCACCCCCATATCTACGGAAAGGGACTGGAAGCCACACTGGACACTCACGGACCTCACCTTATTTAAGCAACTGGAAGTCGGCGGCACGGGAGGATGTTTTGAAGAATTGTTTGGTTGTAGATTTCATGTTGTCTTTCGTGCGGGTTCTCACTGTGATGGTATCTGCTCTCCTCAGAACCTCAGCTTTATAAGCTTGAACTGAGCGTGCTTGGCTATAACCACAGGTTGTGTGTGCGTGTGTGTGCGTGTGTGTGCAACACCATATGACAGAAACCATGGAGACCATGTTCAGACTTTGCACAGCTGACGATTTTCGGTTTTCCCTTTTCTCTGTCAAGACACTGCTCTCTTGGGGAGAACTGGAAAGTAGGATGTGGTGGCCATTTGCTTCATCACCTTCTATGCATTCGTGAAGAAAATAACCGTGTGGCATCCCATAGCTAACCTCTGAAATGCTTCATACCTGGTAACAGGAGGTCTTGGAGGCAAAGGCAAGGGAAAGAGACTTGGGTTTGGATTTTAATCCACAAATAATCAGTGACCGTGATAATTGCTCAAGGAACGCAACACCATCAAGAAATCTCCTGCATGTATCTTCCCAAATTTCACATGACGTGGGGGAAGGCTACCTATAAAAATTCTCTAACGTACCCCCTTCCCCGCACAGCTAACTGGTGGCTCGATATTGGCTCCTTCAGTCAGAGATTTTCTCTTCATGTTCACATTGGGGAAAGTAACAAACAGATGACCTACGAGATGTCAGCGCTGGATGTAGTCACACGAACTTCCCTCGTCTCCGCTCAGTTCCTTTTTTGCCTTGTACACGGTCGAGTTGAGTGCGTCTTGCACATGGTGGCCCCCTAGACCGAGCAGGCACGAGGGAGGTCAACCGGGTGAGATTTCTTCTCTTTGGAGCTGAGTCTGAGCGCACGGTGAGAAGACCCCAGCCAACTCTTCCCCGCCAGGTTGACTTCCTGAAAGCCAGAGGTGCGTCGGCCACCCAGCGCATGTGGTTCCATGCTAGTCTTCCCCCCAAAAAACAGGGCAGTCATAGAAGTCCTTGGTGTGTGCATTGCCCATAATTTATAGTCTTCGCTTGTCTGCTTCGTGATTCTAGACTTTGGTCTGCAAACCTAAGCAAGCTGCCCACGCGGCGTCGACTGAGGCAGCTGGGCAAACATCACTGTGTGCCTGGTCTGATGGCCAGCCGTGGCCGCCCCCGTGGAGATGTGACATCTGGGTATTTACGGAGTAGCTTCCGGAGCCTTCGGGGACAGCAAAGCCATACCTCTAAGACATCTTCTGTCCCCTCCTCCCTTTTCTCTCAGGTCTCGTGCAGACAGGCTGAGCTCCTCAGGAAGCTGCAACAGGGAGAGTGTGCCCGGGGGTTCGGCCGGTGAAAACGGGGGTGGGAAGATGGAGGGTTGTGTGCCTTCTTAGGTTTGTGCAGCTCAGGTGCGCTCTTGACTCACCTGGCAGTTCTTTGCTGTTGATACTGTCTTCTGTCCTGTGCCCCCCAAAAGCGTGTCTTCCCCTACCTCGAGCTACCTCTGTCTTCCACACACTTGTCGAGCGGCATGACGAAGCCATCCACCCTTTCTCAAAGTCCTGCATCCTTTTTTCGGTTGCAAACACGTCAAAGGCAATGCATTGACCTATCAGACTTGGGCAGATGCCACTCACGACTCAGAAGGGCCCAGGTGTGTTTGAAGGTGAGGTGAAGACAACTTGCCCCTCTAACAACTGTACCATCAGGCAGTAAAAGGGAAGATGCTAAAGGGTCCCCCTTCTCACATAAGACCTGCGAGAGAGGAGCGGTTCTTCAGACAGAAATAACTCAGGAGGTGAGCCTGAATCCAGTATTTAGTAAAACAAACTCGTGGTAACGTGCAACTCGGTGAGAAATTATTGCCAAATGTGTTCTATGCACATGCTCCTTCCAGAGCTGTGTTTCCACTCTGGACTTCTCAGTCACCATCCTGGGTGGATTTTGTGGAGGGCCCGCCTTGCCTAAAACATCAGCAATTTCTAAACTGTTTCATCATGAAATGTTAGATTACATTGGCAAGGTGATTTTTCTGCCCTGACTTATCCACCTGGAAAGAAAAGCATATCTTACATCTTCTGACTATAACATAAATTATTATTATTATTATTATTATTATTATTATTATTATTAGAATCATTTTGGAATCTTCTGCTTAAAATTAAAAGAAAATAAATGAAAGATTATTCTTGAATACAATCAACACATTTACCATTATGCATAGTTTTAGGCTTAGTTCTTATGGTCCAGGGTTGAATCAATGAAATGGAAATGGCATCAGGGGAACATGGTGTGAGCGCCTTAATTTTAAACAAATCTTGAACATACTGCGCAAAAACAGCAGATGTTTGACCGCATGGGCATGGTTGCCCTTGGAGAGCAGAGCCATCAGCCGTCTGCCATGCAGCACCCATGAGCAAGGAAAGAAATTTCTAACAATACCTGATGCTCTTAATACTCACCTTTGACAGTCACGCCCATTTCACACCTCACACACTCGGTGTGTTAAGCGTCCATGGCGACGTGTCAGTCACATTGGGTGGCCATGGAAAAGCTGATTCAATTTCCGTGGACATTTAATAAATCGTTCAGTGGGTTCATGCTGAAGTGTACATGTCTGTGATCATAAGCAATCAGTGTATGTGTGTGAAGTTTTGAAGCAAATTCACGGGAATAATCACAAAATTTGGCTCAGGAAAAGTGATAGATTGGTTTCCTGCCAGTTTAGGTTGTGGCAATATTGACCTGCATAAAAATACTTTTGAACATCCTTAGGATTTTGGATCTAAGCCAAGAAGACTTATATTTGGGCGGGTCTTGTTTTCTTGCTAGAACAACCACTCCCTATCTTTCCTTAGCGCCTACAAAGCTAAAAAGGAAATAAAATCACAACCGTTTACGTGTTCGCTTCGCACCATCCACACCCAGGGATCCACCGTATGAAGTGTCTAGAACGTTTCATTTCATTCCGCGCATCTAAACTTACAAGCTAACATGTTACCAATGGCAGATTCCTCCTCACGCTAAACACGTGTGTGGGACGTGACATGCATTTCCCATTCCTACATCCACTTAAGTTGCCTCTACAGGTTGGACCATTTTAATTGTTAGCAGGTGGCCGACGCTATTAATTAAAAACCGCAGGACACTTCTCTGCCTTCCCGTTCCTGACGAATGAGTCCACCGAAAGGGAGTGATGCCTGCTTACCAAAAAAAAAAAAAATAAGGAGCAAAGCACAGAAACATTCGTGTGAGTAATGGATCTGGTGTGTGTGTGTGTGTGCGCGCTCGTGGAGATGGAGGTGGAGTGTGCGGGACCGGTTTTCACCAATCACACCCTCGTCGTACCAGGCCGGCTTCGCAGACCCCGCGGGCTTGCATCCAAAGGAAGAAGTCCTCTCCAAACAGGAACGTGCTCTGTGATGATTTCTGACAAATTACCGCTTTTTCAAGGGGTTTGATTTTGCTTTCCCTTGCTCTGCCACGCTGTGCACTCGTGTTATTTAAGCGAAAGTCATTACATGTCTATTTTACCGGGTGGGACGTGAAACCATTCGACCCTCATGCGGTCTTTGCTTGTGCTCTGTAGCTTTGCTTTTTCTCACACTGTGCCGTGGGCCACCTGGCCAGGTTGCCCTCATTCCCCTAGGGCCAAGGGGCTGCCGGAGCGTGCCGAAGACAGGAGACGGAGTGCCTTTCTTACCTGCCGCACAGCCCGGCAGCCCCGCCCCTGGGATCCCTGCCAGGGTGCACCAGCTTCTCTTATGGGGGCGGAAAGCAAGCTGTTTCTAATCCGTTCGATTCCTTGCACAATGAAAATCACTGTGATCTGTATATATATATACCCTCGGGAAATTCTACTGCTGTCTAATTTATGAAATAATCCTGTTGATTCCAAGTTTGTTTAATAAAGACTTTGTATCTTTTACGAATTCAGATGGTGGTTGGTTGTGCGTTTGGGGTTGCCAGATGAGGTGTTGCTTCTCTGCTATGATCTAGTCCAGGGGACCCAGTAGTTTTCACGCTGCCAATTTAGTTTAATTTTTTATTGGCATATAATTGACTTGGAACATTGCATTCCTTTCGGGCACACAGTATAAAGTCTGGACATGCGTATATATTGCAAAGGCATCACCATGGAAAACCCAGTTAACGCCCATCACCGCACGGAGTTGTCCATTTCTTCCGTGGTGAGAACTTTTCACACCTACCCACTTAGCGACATTCAAATAGTCCCCTGTATACTACGGTGTTCGTCCACTTTCGTTTACATAAAGGACCGGACGAGGGGCATCACATAATCGAGAGCACAGGAAGCCGAACCGCAGACGAGGGGGATACGATGCGTTTTGCCGTGCGACCTCGAGGAGGGGTCAACGGGAACCTCGTGTTGATTCGGGCCATTTCTACGCCATGATGCAATGGCCCTTGTAGCATTCGATAGCACCCCTGCGCTAGTGATGAACAGTGATACGTGCTCCGGTCCCACATTCATCACTTTGCGTGGGGGGACGGCACTTGCTAAGTTCCCGTCTCTCAGCTGGTTTGAGGATGGTAGCAAAGCATTGCTCCTATACTTACTGTGCTTCCCATTACATTTCCAGGACTTATTTTTGTACTAGCTGCCGTGGAGGACCCTTAAAACAATATTTCTGTTCCTCACATCCTAGGTCCTGGCGATCACCATTTTATTCTTTATTTTTATGAAGTTGTTTTTTTTTTTTAGATCATACACATAAGTATGTTAGATCACACCATACTTGTCCTTTATTTTATTTTATTTTTTTACTTTGTTCACTAAGCCTATTGCTGCAAATGGCAAGGTTTCCCTTTTTCATGGCTGAGTAATATTCCATTGTCTGGATGGGCCATGGTTTCTTTATCCACTCAGTTGTTGACGGGCCCGTAGGTTTCTTTCGTATGTTGTGAACATTGGGGTGTGGTGTGCCTCCGATGTACGAAATGAAAACCACCCTGAAGCACCCCCTGACACCTGTTAGGATGGATAGAATCAATACAGCAAGAAATAACAAACGTCGGTGTGCATGCAGAGGAAAGGGACCCCCTTGTGCACCCTTGGCAGGATTTTTCGGTTCATAAAGCCACCGTAGAAAGCAGCGTGGACTTTCCGGGGGTGGGGAAATAAGACCCATTCAAGATAGACCTACCCTATGACCCAGCAATTCCACCGCTGGGTCCACATCCCGTTTTAATACTTAAAAAAATACCGTGAAATAGGATATCCGCCCACTGGAAAGGTAGCAACACGGAGGCCAAGACAGACTAACTTATTTACGCAAGACCTCACACTTAATAAATCTCGGGGCTGGGATGTAAACTCCATCTGCTCCTGCCTTCCAACGAGCCCATGAGGGTTCAATTTTAAAAACTAGGACGATATGCAGCAGAGGAACTAAGAACCAGATCGCCGAGGTGCCGATGAGCGTGCCGGCAAAACCGGCCGACGCCGACGATCTACAATGAGTGCATTGAAAAGAGGGTTTGGGGTTAGAAGGCTCACTTTGAGGCAGAAAATCCACCCTGGTTAAGCAAGCTCTCCGAGAGTCAGATTTTATTTCCACAGGCACGTTGCCCTGCAGATCCACATCCAGCAGGCCATTGCATAAACCCGTTACTTGCTTTTTTTTTATGGTGGTTAAAAATTAAAATACAACAAAACCCACGCACCATGAAATTGGCCCAGTTAACAAAATGTGAAGGCACAACGGAGTATTGTCCACTCTAAGCACATGTTGGCCAGTAACCGTTGAAGTTACTCTGTTTGCATAATCCAAAGGTCCTACCGGTGCAAGAGGGACACCTCAGTTCCCTCTCTGCCGGCCCCCCCGGTTTCGGTTTTGGGTCAAATTGGGAAAGTGAGGGGCCTGACTGCCTGGCTCTCCCATTTCAGGGGGAACATTGGCAGTTGGAGGACGTCACGGAGAGCTAGACCCCCGTTTTCTGACCTCGTTCTAGACATCTGGCTCTCAGCCTGCGGCAGACTCAGCCTTACCGGCCCCTGGGGGGCCGTGTCTCCGAGACCCACTGGCCGAAACACAGTTCTTCGTAATGAATCAGAATGCGTGTGCGGCCGTTTGAAACCGGTGCCTTGGAAAAAAAAGGGGGGGGGGATATACATAAATATCCAGAAAGGGCAGAGTTTAAAAAGTGATGTCACAGCGGGTTGTGAGCAGAGGGCATCTGGCCAGCAGAGGTCTGAGGTTTCACAATTATTTTCCACTGTGCTGCTTTTTTTCTTGAACTGACAAGTACTGCCCACAAGGGCCTCAAAGACCGGGGTGGGCGGGTGGGCGGGGGGATTCCTATTGTGGAACATTCATCGAAGGCCCTGCAGCTATCCATTTTATTGTGGACAGATGTCCAGGCGTCTTTACTTTTTTATATATTTTTAAAATACTTTATTTATTTATTTTTAGAGAGAGGGGAAGCGAAGGAGACAGAGAGAGAAACAGCGCTGCGTGGTTGCCTCTCACATGCGCCCCCTACTGGGGAAATGCCTCCCAACCCAGGCCTGTGCCCTGACTGGGAATCGAACCGGCGACCCTTTGGTTCACAGCCCGCGCTCAGTCCACTGAGCCACACCAGCCAGAGCCCAGGCATTTTTTGTGTCTCTCTGTTTCCTATCTCTTTGCAACAGAACCCTCCACTACCTTTTAAGCCCTGGTGGTCTAATATGGGACGTTTATGCCTCTTTTAGTACATAATCTTCAAATTAATTGGGGGCTGAATCGAAGACCCTGTAAGCCGCATTCACAAATGTTTCCTGTGGCCAGAGTGAGAAATAAATCTGGCACATTTGGGAGAAGCCTCCAGAACTCACCAGCACACACATCTAAAACTAAACGTGAAAACCCCAGTCCTAACGGTGCAAAGTTAATAGCATAGAAATCCTGTTCTCAAATACGACTTAATCAACACGAAACTGAGCACTACTGCTCTGGCTGCACGGCTTGGTTGGTTGGAGCCTCATCCTGTGCACCAAGGTTGTGGGTTTGATTCCTGGTCAGAGCACAAACGTAGGTTTCAGGTTCGATCCCCAATCAGAGCACGAGCACGCTGGCGCGCGCGCGCGCTCTCTCTCCCATCCCCCCACTTCCGCTCTGTCCCTAAAATAAATAAATAAATAAATAAATAAATAAATAAATAAATAAATAAACAAACATCCTTCGGGGAGTGAGGATTAAAAAGAAAAGATCCCCCTGGTTTTTATTCCAAATTCTGTTTGAATGGTCCGCGAGGACCCACAAAACGGAATGCATGCCTTTTGCTGAAGATTTTAACAGAAAATGCTTTTCTAAAGGAAAACTGCGCCTGCTCTGAACGTCTCCTGTTCCACGTGGCTGGTGATCTAAGGCGGGATTTCACGCCCGCCCGCGGGTCGGCGTGGGGCGGGGGGGTGGGTGGGTGGGTGGAGCCCGGAGGAAAGCCGCTGGTCTCCCGCTGGCGGCACCGGTGAGTGCCGATGGCGAGTTTTGTTTATTCCCGTTTCCATGGTTCGCCCTGGCACGCGCCCGCCTTCTGGCCGCTGGGGCGCGTCCGTCAGGGCACGTTGATGAATGGCGTGCCGTGGCAGAGGTCGCAGTTTCCCTTTCTCCACCTTTTTTCTGCGTCTCTATAAATGTGTGCTTGGACCAAGGAAAAAAGACTGGGTCCAGCTATTTAATTTTTTTTTTTTTTTGCAAGTATTGGGTCAAAATTGGCTTTGCCAGCGCAGCCCGCGCTTGCGTTTTTTCCGATCTGCGCTGAGATGCGCCAGCGATCGCTGGGTGGCAGTGAGACAGGCAGCCTCCCTTAGGCAGAACCTTCCCGGTTCTCGCCAAAGCAGCTCGGGGTGACCTGAGCAGGCCCCGGGGGGGGGGGGGGGGGCAGCTGGCTGCCCGGTTCTCTTTCCAAAGGGGGATGAGGGGCTGGAGGTGGAATTCCACGTCTCAGGCCTTTAACTATTTCAGATCTTCCGCTTGTCCTGGTCGGGCATGGGAGACTCTGAGGTTGTAACCCTCCACCGGGGTCTCTTCCTTCCCTTCATTGACGAAATTGGACTATTTGCTCATATTTTTGGTCCATGGGTCTTCACTGAAAATCCGCTTTGTTTTCTGCACGTTAAAAATTATATTTTTAAACATTTCCTTCTTTTTTTAAAAAAATATTTATTTATTTTTAGACACAGGGGAAGGGAGGGAGAAAAAGAGGGAGAGAAACGTTAATGTGTGGGTGCCTCTCTTGTGCCCCCTACTGGGGACCTGGCCCACAACCCAGGCATGTGCCCTGACTGGGAATCGAACCAGTGACCCTTTGATTCACAGGCCCTTGCTCAATCCATGGAGCCACACCAGCCAGAGCTAAAAAAAAATATTTTTTAGAGTAATGATGGATAATTGTCACTCCAGGCTTCCTATACAGTCGTCAGTTCCTGTTTCCAGTCAAAATCAATGAGGATAACCCACTTAAAAATGCCGTTTTCCTTGGAGAAGCATAGGGAAGCCCTTCAGCTTGTAACTGATAAAATGTTTCAAATAACTTAATGCCTTAAACCAGTTTTAAGTATTATAACATTTCACTTGCACTATTTAACACTGTAAATGGTATATGTAAAACAACAAAAAAAGATGTCAAACATCACACAGATTTAAAAGCCACTCAACCCTGGGTAAACCGGAATTACCAGCTATAGCCCCTTCGGCCACGGTTACAGACGCTTTATGATAGTAGGAAAATATACCATACTCTCGATCTGGGTTTTCTCTTTTTTTTATTGTGTACACTCACCACTTCCCCATTCAGAAAAGATTCTGGGCTCATGACAAGCCAGGGCATTCTCACACCTCGACCACAGAGTCACCTGGTTTGACCCTTACGGGCACATCGCCTAGTGTCTCCCCTTGCTCAGTTCGGCTCCGGGCTGTGCCCCTGCTGTTTGTCTGGCCCTTGGTGACCCCAAGATTCCAGCCCCACTTGCGCATCTGCCTCTTCCGACAGGAAAGAAAGCCACCTGTCCCAGGTAAATGCAGAACAGGAAGCACGTCACAGAAAGCAGGCGGTAACTCCTGTGTATCCAACAGCGGAAACAACTTTTCCGTGGAAACGATATTGCTAACGAAGGCTTTGTCGCCCGTGGCACAGGGCACTTTTGGGGGCTGGATTGTGCGCTGTGCTCAGGGCACCCTGTGCACCCTAGGGTGTCGAGCTGCGTCCCTCTTCTCCGGCCATGGGGACCAGCGGCTGCTCAGTCGTGACATCCTCATAGGCCTGCAGACGCTGATGGCCGCCCCTGGCGAGGGCCAGCTTCATCCTTTATTGGTACCCACTGCCATAGATAGAAAGGTAAGTGGGTACGTAGGCAGGAAGGAGATGGGTAGGGAAATAGATGTATGTGGATGGATGGATGGATGGATGGATGATAGATTGGTAATGGATGGATAGATTTATGGATGGGTGAATGATGAGATAGACAGATAGATAGATAGATAATCGGTGGGTCGATAGATATAGGTGGGTGATTGATGGATGGATAGATGATAACAGATTAGATAGATAGATGATACATAGTTATATATGGATGATGGGTAGTTAGAAATAAGGATCAATGAATATTATCTCCCATGCAAAGATCTGAGCCTGTTAACATCACACAGGTGACATCTGTGGCCAGTGACTCCCTGATGTGGGCCACCCTGTGCACTGCAGGGTCCCTGCTCTGCACCCACCGGGTGCCAGGAACACCCCCACCCCCCAGCGGTGAAAACCACACCTGTGTGTGGACATCCTGAAAACTCCCCGGCAGGTGCGCTCGCCCCCCGTTGAAAACCACGGTGTTCCATGAGATGCGGACGTCAGGGACAACTTGAGGGCCCCTCCCCGTGAAAGCCCAGCCAGGACAGAGTGAAGACGTCCACGATGTGTGGCTTCGTGGCGTTGACCACGAGGCTGATCCTTGCACAGCTGCTGGATCCTGAGCTCAGGGGCTCATTGTCCCAGCTGGAGAACACGACACAGCGCACCAACACACCCGACCCAGAGGGTGGGCTCTTGTCCTGCTGCCCCTACAGGATGAGAGATGCCAGGTGCAAACATCGCAGATGAATTCACGCCATGGGATGGACAGACAGTGAGTGTGCCTCTGAGCGAAGAACAAAACAGGGAAGAGAGAGGGGCTGATACTTCTGCACATGTATGTGCAAAGGGCTATTGCTGGCGGCTTCTCATTCCACTGAAAATATTAATAATAATAATAAAATCAATAAACATTTCAATTCTTTCCTGCCAATCCTTCCCTGGTTTATTTTCCTCCGTAGCACCAAGCACTTCCTAATGGCTCATACACATTGCTTCTTTATTTATTTTTATTCTCCCTCTGTCCGTGGGGACAGGAAGTTTGGTCTTTGCTTTAGTTCGGCGCTGCCTCCTTGCTGCCTAAAATAGTCATTACTGTACAGAAGGCGCCGTATTCACAGAAAACCGTGTTATTTACGGCTTCCAGGAAGTAGGCATGGACTTGCTGCATTTTTGTTCCCAACAATGGTTATTATTCTAATTTATGGGTAACACGCAATGTGGATCAACTACCCAATTGCTTAAAATAAGATAACTTACGTTTTCGGCGTTTTGTCTATTATGACCAATGTTACATAAAATGCCATGGCATGCGTGTGCGTGGCTGCATGTGTGCACGAGTGTGCATGTGTGTGCAAAGTCAGTTTCAAGAAAAGAACTTGCGGGGACAAAACAATGAAATGAGGATCAGACATTGTGAATTGTAATCCAGAAAAATGCTGTATTGATTTAACCCATCGGCAGTGAATGAAATTCCTTCAGACTTTTGTCCACAGCAAATTTAGCCAACGTTTGTGGTCTTGGTAACTGACTTTGTTTAACAAAGTGATATATCAGTATTTGTACTGATATATTTTTCTTCTTGGTGATATTTTTAAAAACATTTTTAGATGCTTTCAACATCTACGTTTCTTTGCAATTGCTACCCTTCGCCCAGTGGTTAATGAGTGGGCTTCATGTGAAGTTCTGTGGGGCTCCTGTTACAGTCTCACAGATTATTTAGGGATTTTTTTTTGTTTGTTTTGAAATAATTTAAGACTCACAAGAAGTCACAAATACAAAGCAGAGTCCCCGTGGGCCCTCACCCAGCATACCCCAATGAGAGCATTTTTTATGCCATGAGAGGTGGCCAAAACCGCAACTATACTGCCTGTAAGTTGAAAATATTGCCCAGTAAATTTCATTTTTTTCAATCTGCTCCATAGAATATAACTTTAGGTAACATCTAAAAATAAATTGCAGAATTTTACTCAAGATTTGTATGGATTTTTGTATATTTAAGGCATGGAGGTGATGTTGTCTTGGCTCAGAATATTGGCAGTCGAGGGGTGTCACGCTTCAGAGCAAGAGTTATAAAGAAATCACTATACCTCCCCCTTCACCAGCCCTTCAACTTTCGAACTTAGCAACTGGTCGCATCATGCAGAGTGCCATTATTATCTTAGCTGATCAGGGCCAAATAAAATGTTTATTCATTTCCCTTTTCACAAGCGCCCCCTTTGTATCCCAGTGTCTCGTTGGTGTGGACCGTTGGAATGACTATCCACCGGTATGTGGATCGGAAGGCTTCCTGCGATATTTGAAAGTAAATTAGCAGATGTGGAGAAGAACGGTATTGTTCTTCGTGCCAATTATTCTGAACAATAGGGACACCACCGTGAACTAGGTTTCCGCCCTCTGCTTGGCGTTGGCGTGAAAGCTGAGAGCGGAAGGCATTTCCCTCCTGAATTTACATTTAGCCCTCCTGGGGTTTTTCTTTCCCTTTCATGACCTGCTTTTCCTCGAGGTATTCTAGATTTTCTCTCTGTTATTTATTTTTCTGTCTACGAACCAGCTTCGAGGTCACGCCGAGAAAACCGTCTTGTGGCTCGCAGAGTGTGAAGCGTCCCTTACCTATCATATTCCTGCTACTCCCTCGGGCGTCTAAGAGAGTATAGATCTCTGCAGAAGCGATAAATACGTTTAGAAGGTCTTAGGCTGGGGAGTGTGGGTCAACCAGTTGTCTGTCTAAAGCCCTGGCTTTGAACAGTTGCCAATTGCTTTGGTGTAAATACTTCCACTGTGACTGATCACGAGTTATCAGCAACTGAAAAACAGGACTTTCACAAAATCCTTTATCAGTCCTGTTTTTTTTAAATTTATTTTTTATTGTTGATGCTATTGCAGATGTCCCCATTTTCCTCCCCTTTGCCTGCCTCCACCCACCCCCGCCCCCCTTCCCTGGGTCCACACCACACTGTTGTCCGTGTCCATGGGTCAGGCAGGCGTGTTCTTTGCTCCCTTCCCCTTCTTTCCCCCAGCCCCCCTCCCCTCCCCTCTGACAGCTGTCCGTCTGTCCATCGTCCATGCCTCTATTTCTGCTCTGTTTGCCCATTTATTTTCTTCATTAGATTCCGCATACAAGTGAGATCATCTGGTGGTTGTCTTTCTCTGACTGGCTTATTTCACTGAGCCTAATAATCTGCAGACTGGTGCAGCCACTGTGTGAAACACTGTGGAATTTCCTCAGCAAACCAAAAATGGAATGGCTGTCTGACCCAGAGATCCTGCTGCTGGGATTCCATCCGAAGAATCCGGAAATGCCAATCAGAAAGACAACACGTACCCCCCCGTGTTCATTGCAGCACTATTTACAATAGATAAGATCTACAAACAGCCCAAGTGCCCATCAGTAAATGAGTGGCTAAAACAAAACAAAACAAAAAAACCTGTGGTCCATTTTCACCATGGGGTGCAAAATGACTGTAAAAAGAAAGGAAATGAAATTTTAGCTTTTGCCACTGCAGTCTTCTTTCAAGAGCTGGGTGGGGGAAGAAAAGAAAAAACCAGCTCTTGGATGTCTAGCGGGACAAGGAAGAACCCACCATTCTCTTCCTCTTCCTCTTTTCCTGGTGCATCTGGGAGCTTATGAGGCATCATTAAGGGTCTGCAGGTAGGGAGCTAAGAAAAGAAGGCAGGGCCACCCTGCCCAGGGAGGTACCGACATCTGACTGTTTCTTATACCAGGCCTTGTTCCCTGTATTTTAAGTTGAAACATTTACACCCAAGTGAAAAATTCAAAAACGCCTCACCCTGTCTCTCTCCTCCTCCCACTTCCACCGAAGATCCCGATTCAGCTCACTTGCCTGTTGACCCCTCAGCTCCCTCTGTCTCTCGGTGCTCGGGATTCCAGCCGTCAGCTCTGCCCTGCCTGGCATGGCCCTGTGGGGACCCAGTTCTCGACCAAAGTTCCTCACTCGGCTTCCTCGGCCCTACCACAGCATCTTACCTGCACACATCTGGCCGGAGCCCTGATGGGTTGCCTCCGGTTGGGGATGAACAAGTCCCTCTCAGCTTGGCACGCCTCGCCCGGCGCAATTCCCAATTCCCGTCCATGCATTCTTATCGACGCTGTTCGAGTTCACTGCTCCATTCACTCATTGGACAGTGGCAGGGTTACATCAAGGGCCCCCTTTGTACAGCTGCGTCATTTCAATCCTGCATGCTAAAACCAAGAGTCGAAAAGCGAGACATCCCAATTCTTAGAAATAGGCGCAGGACTCCTTCGAAATCGGGATCCCCGGAAAACTGCCGTTGTTCCAAAACTCCACCCCAATAATTACAAAAGTTCCGCAGGACGTTTTGCAAGCTTGATCTATTATCACCAGGCAAGTACAGGTTATCAGGAGAGATTATACTTTGATTTGGCTCCGTAAAAGGAAAATAAGAATCATTCCGATTGTTCTATGATTCCACGAATTCTTTTTTTAAAGAGGGCCCCCAGATGGCAATGCCACTCATGATTTTTATAAATGCATCGTGACAGATAGTTTCAGAGTCTATGTTTGGGGTTATAATGTGGTGCCTGTGGGTTCAGACCAGCTCACATGTTTGAATGTATTTCAGAACGTTCTGGAAGCCAGAGGCAACTTTTGCTTCTAAAATACCCTTCTAGTCCTCACCCACGTGTTTCAAAGATGTGTTGTCATGTTCGTTCTGTCTGGGCTGAGATTTGCGTCAGGAATTGGCGCTGGGTGAGGTGCTGCTGGCTTCTGAAACGCAGACATGCCCCAAAGGAAGGGGATTCCGTGTCCAAGGGCAAAAATGCAGGCGTGTGAAGTCACGTTCTGAGTTAACAGGGTCTGGGGAAGCGGACTGAGGCGCGGGAAAATCGGTGTTTAATGGAGCATCGGGGAGGAGAATAATGGGGCAATTCTTTCTAAAAGCTAGTCCAACCGAACAATTCGGCGAACCATTAATAGCAAATTAACGCAACTTAAAAAAAGTGTTTAGCAGCTGAAGGAATATTTTGCACCTGCGTAACCACCCCACGGTACAGCTGAAAACACTGAAATATTAGTACGGAACGCCAAAAGCCATTTTAAAAACTTAGAATTGAAGTTAAACAATCGAGAAACATCCTCTGATGGCGTTCATCATCTCGGATTCGTTCAGGCGCATTCATCACTGAAATTCTGCTTCCCCCATCGACTGGTGTGCCCAACAATGGGGAACAACAAGAGTGAGGAGAACAGAGCCAACCCAGACACCAGAACCAGAGTTCTAGCTGGAGCATCCTGTCTCTGTGCAGCCCATGGATGGGACTGGGCAAAGGAGATTTTCGTGGTTCTTTTGAGAAGTGTTAGCTGTTTCCAGGAATGGACTGACGCAAAAAAAAAACAAAAAACAAAAAACAAAAAACAAAAAAAACCCCACAAAAACAAACAACAACAAAAACACAACCTCCCAGGCTGCTAGGACAACATGATGTAAAGAAATCATTTCGTCATCAGCAATAGATCCTATAATTATGGACAATGCGTGTTGAGCATTGTTTTTTCACAGGACTTTGGGGAAAAAAATAAAGGCAGGCCTTAGGTGCCTTCTGTTAGCGATTGTGACTAACACACAAGAGGCCCAGACACACCCACACACACACAGTTACGTAACAACATAAGCAGGACCCACACGCCTCGGGTGTTCTCGATGAGTCACCCATCGGCTCCCTGGGCCTGGACTCCAATCCACAAAACTTGCCCTTCCGATGCCAAAACCCATTTTCGGCACGTGGGGGCAGGGCTGAAAACACTATCAGAAATAGCTACTGAGTCCTTTCTTGATCTCCTGAAAATAATTTCTCTTTGGACCCAAGGAGACCATTCCGAACCCCTGAAGGAACTCTTCTTTCCTGCCTCCGGTCAAGCTGGTCTTCGGCCTTTTTAATCGGTCAAATCCTCTGTCTCCACCATGAATGAGTAGCCATGGAAACGGGGCTTAGGATTCTAAATTCTTGACTCTCCCATCATCCCCCTGGGGACCTCTGAGGCAGGAGCTGTTGGCAGGCCCGGTTTCCACATCAGTATTCCCATCTAGCCCAGCTCTGCCCAGCTCGCTTTGTGCTGGAATTCCTCACACGGTTCGGACTCCCACCTAGGCTTTGCTTGCTTCTCTGCCTCTTCCCCATCCACCGGTCCCTGCTCCTCAAAAGGTGGGAGCCTTCCACACCTGTTCGGAGCCTGCCGGTGAGAGCATCTCCTTAGTGAGGCCTTGCTTCTCAGACATTCTTCGTCAAGGTGCTGATTCTCAGGAAGGTGTTGGGACACAGGCCACCCCCTTCCTCCAGACGGAGAGAGTAGGAAGGAACTGGCCCAACTTCAAACAGCGAGGATGGGACCAAGGGTTCCATTTGTAAGCTTTGCTCTGAGCCCAACGGGAATTTATCTCTGAGCGATACTCCTCGTCCGCACGACGTTGTCCTGGGTTTACCTGCAAACCATCGGGTGCCGATGTTCAAGGTGGCAGACGGCCCCTTTGCATGCCGTCCCTGCCGCAGAGCGAAGGTGGAGGTAAGCGGCCCATATTGTCTCACCGTCAACGACAGTAGCTTCCGAAGGACGACGATTCAGGATGTCCGCACGGCCCAAATGGTATTGTGGTACCAACTATAACACACACACACACACACACACACACGCACACACACACACACACAGCTAAGCTGCAGCGTGAGCCCATAAAGGTACAGTTGCCAGATAAAACACAGGGTGCTCAGTCTGACTTTTGGGTCAATTATGCATAGTTTGGAAAACTACCATTGCAGCCCCTGTAAACGTGGGACACGTTTACACTGCTGGTGGGTGTAAGTATATCCCACGCAACCATGCCCAGAATGCTGTTACAAATTGCGTCTGACCCGTGAACGATGTCTAGCAACCTCCATGTGCTTTTACTCAAAGGGATGTCAACGTAGGATCGAGTTAAAGAAAACAAATCTTAACAAGGAAGAGAACAAGGCTCTCATTCATTGAAGAAGAGGGGGCTGGCAGGCGAAAGAAATTGTACTTAAAAATACTGTAAAAAAAAAAAAATGGCCCCGTAAGGAAGTTCATGCAGGATGTCCTGATGGCTCTTTGCTGACGATGTAATACTGTTGTCAGGGTTGGTTTTTACCCCAGAGTCAGCACATCTCGTCGTCATGTTGGAGAGGAAAAAATGCCTCGGGTTTGCGTTTTGGTGAGGGCTGGCTGTGCTCTGAGCCCTTTGCCTGCAAGCATCCGATGCTGGGCCTGAGAAGTCCCAAGTGATCTCAGCATTGCGCCCAGTACCTGCCGGACGGTGCTTCTGTCCCTTCAGGAAACGTTTCATCCTATTTCTATTCGTTTACACTCTCACGTCTCATCCTGCTGTCACAGCGGATTTACATATCACTTTGTGTCGGAAAATAAACACCGGATTCACTTCCCACTGTCTTGCAGGCTTTATAATAATAAGCAAAAAGGGTCTTTCCTGAGCATCCAATATTTATGCAGGTGGGGTTTATTTCTCTGGGCAAAAAAAAAAAGAAAAAAAAAAGCATTTTGAATTAATAAATCTAATGGGTTTCCTTTTTTTCTTTCTTTCTTTTTTGGTTGGGACCTTATTTTGGTCCAACAATGGCCTAGAAAGCCAAAGTCTAAGACCCATGCAAGCGTGTGGATGTGGAAAGGAAGAGGAGCTTTGGAGAAAGTTGGTTTTCCCTGACTCGAGTCTCCGCACGCGAGTTGCCAACCCCGTAGAAGGTGCGGCATGGGCATGGGGAACGGCTTCACGGAAGAAACACTTGCAATGAGCAAAAATGTTTGTCTCCGCAGGACTTTGAGAACGACGGAGTTCTACGGAGATTCCAGAGAAGAGACCAGATGAACACTACTATGTCTTTTTATTGACCACTGCTGGACTTCCTTCTTCTTAAAAGGAAGTTTTTTGTGGACTATCGCGAAATAAATGAACAAACAGAACAGAAACAAACTCGTCAGGAGAGAGAACAAACTGGTGGTCACCAGATGGCAGGAGTTTGGGGGGTGGGGGGACGGAGCCGGAAAAGCAGAAAGGATTGAGAAGTACAAATGGATCCTCAGTAAGGCTCATCCCGACCTGATCCTGTGCAGTTATTCCACGATTATTCACTGTGCTCCCCACGCTGTACTTTATGTCTCCGTGACGATGAATTCTATAAATGTCTCACCACAATGCTGTGCACCTCCAAGTCACATAAAATGCTACTGAATAGCAAAGGTACTTGAAAAATTTAAAAATTAAATTTAAAAATAAAATAAAAATAGCCCTGGCTGGTGTGGCTTAGTGGATTCAGTGCTGGCCTGTGGACCAAAGGGTCGCCAGTTCAATTCCCGGTCAGGGCACATGCCTGGATTGCAGGCAAGGTGTCCAGTAGGGGGCGCGGGAGAAGTAACCACACACAAACGTTTCTCTCCCTCTCTTTCTCCCTCCCTTCCCCTCTCTCTAAAAATAAATCATTTTGAAAAAGAAAAAGAAAAGAAGTACAAATTGCCAGTTATACAAACAGTCACAGGACATAAAGTTCAGCAAAGAAAATAGTCAATAATATTGTAACAACTATGTACGGGGCCAGGTGGGTGCTAGTAATAGTGTAAGTATGTAAATGTCTAACCACTATGTGTACCCCTGAAATGAATATGATGGTGTGTGTCCACGTGACTACAAAATGAATCTTCATAAAAGAACAAAAATGGGAAGGGGAGGAAGATGTGTGGGAAGAACCCAGGATTCTGCCGGAACGATGATGATACAGCCAACTGCACCCAGGATTCCCGGGATGGGAGACAGGAAGTACCTGATGCGTTTGCCAGCAGCAAGTTTGTGGGCCACTGCGATTATTTTTCCCTTCCGGGAGTCAGGACAGCAATACCTTCCCACCAGTGGCACCCTCCTACTTTCTCCAAGTTCTGTCACTCGATGGCCACCCGTGTCATCTTTTCCTAGGAGTTTGCACCCTGAAATGCCCCGCCAGAGGGGCAGACAAATGGGGCGTCGGTTACCCGGCTTCCTTTCCTCCTCTGACACGCCTCCCGTGCCACGGAGACCTCCGGGTTTTGCAGCCCCAGCACATACATGTGGTTTCAATGAACAAAAGGAAGGTTGAACCGGTAATAATGGCATAAATTCTCCTTTTGGTCACCTTCCAGGTGTGCTGTTTCATGACCAAAGGAAACCATACTCTAGAGTCTTGCTCAACAAGATGCAGAAGTTTTCTCATCTCGTCACATAGCAACATCCATGGTAGGCGTAACCCCCGCCCCCGACATTCTTACAGAAGAGTGCAAGGTGACACATCTCGGATACTTCCCTTGGCGTTGGGGAGTCAAGGCCGATGTAGGTAACGACTACCACGTAAAACTCCTACACTGTGGTGTAGGATTCATAGCACGTCCAGCTACGAAGCAGAATGGCTGGCTCTTAGCAACATGATTCGGTCTCACAAGCATTTTGTTGAGTGCCACGCATTCATAAATAGAATGAGATTTATAGCGCAGTGCTATTTATACAAATGAGAAACAGGAAGGCGCGAGGCACCACAGCATAGTTGGTAACCCACAGGCATTGTCGAGGACACATGTCAGACAGATTGAAGAGGCGGGGCGTGGACTGCCAGGGAAAGACCGTCAACAAGGCAAGACCTTGCTGTGGCTGACCGAGATGGTGAGTGCAATGGTGAAGAACGATGAACTCCATTCTCGGTGCCGAGGTCCAAGGGAGGACCTCAACAGCAAAAATGTGCGCGTCCCCACAGTTCGGCCAGGTAAACACATGGGGATGAGGAAGAAAGATAGAACTGAGCACAGGTGGGAGATTAAGACAACTCAGTGCGCATAAATCGGGGTTTCTTTATCTCGCCACCACCAACACTTCCGAGGGGGTCATTTGGTTACGTGGGAGACTTCCCTGCGAGCCGCAGGGTCTTGAGCAACATCCCTCACAAACGCCGACAGCATCACCGGTTGTGACAACCCAAAATATCACCGGGCATTGTCCCCTGGAAACAGGAGCAGAATCCTTCCTATTGAGCATGGCTGTTGGAGGGGAAAGCGAGATGGTGCGAGGCAGGTGCTCAGTGAGGGGAGCAGTCCTGGGTGCCTTACAAAATATTCCGGATACTTTTGAACCATCTACAGGGAACGTGCAGCCTCTCAGGCACTCCCACTCACGGCCCGGATTTCGGACGGCTGACACTGCATGTGAAGCTCAGCCCTACTATTTAGAGTTTCTGGTATGTTGCATTGGTTGATGGGCATTTTTGGCATTTGAATTAAGGTTCCGAATTAATGGATTATTTACTTGCTATTCCTTTACATTCAGTGGGTTTCTTTCATCTCTGGGCTCGGGTCTTCTATCAACCCAGAGGAGTTTTCTTCTACTATTTCTTCCATAATTCCTTTTGGTTGAGAGGGCTTGGAGGAATTTTTTTTTTTTTTTTGGTGGGGGGGGGGCGTTAGCCGGAACTCTTCTCTGTATTCCAACGACAGAACGACAAGCCTACTGCCGTTTTGATTGCAGTAAACTTTTCCTCCGAGTCTCATATTTCCTGAGTTTGTCTTTTGCCTCGTGAATTTGAGATGTTGTAGGGGGTGATCCGACCTTCGCCACGCTCTGAGAACTTTCACTGCCTTGTGTTGGGGTTTTCATGTCTACACGCTCAGACTTGGTTTGTAAACACTTCTCCGGCTTTTGCATTGGGTGCGTTTCACAAACAGCCATTTTTTATCTTTTTCCAGGAGACCTGTTTCTGGAGAGACCTGTTTTTTTTTTGTTGTTTTTTTTTTCTTCTATTGATGTAATTAATTGAAAGAAACGCACCTGGTATTGCTAACACTCATTAAGTATATGCAGCTATTCCGGCCTTTGGATATGCGAGTTCTCAGTCCATTGTTCATCCTTTAAACTCCCACACATCACCTTCATTTCGGTTTTTTAAAATTTAATCTTTACTGTATTTTTTTTGCATTACCGTTGAGTCCCCTTATATCCCCCTCCCTCCATCCCATGAGCCCTTTCCTTTACGCTCAATGCCTCCACCCCCTAGCCTCCCACCCCACTAGCTGTCACCTGTTCTCCATCTATGAGTCTGTCTCTGTTTTGCTTGTTAGTTCAGTTTGTTCATTAGATTTCACATATGAGTGAGATCATATGGTCTTTGTCTTTCTCTGACTGGCTTATTTCTCTCAGCATAAGGCTCTCCATGTCTATCCATGCCATCGCAAAGGGTAACTCTTTTCTTTTTCATGGCCGAGTAGTATTCCACCATGTAAATATCCCATAGTTGTTTTATCCGCTCATCTGTTGATGGACACTTGGGCTGCTTCCATGTCTTGGCGACTATAAATAACGCTGCAGTGAACATGGGGCTGCTTCTGTTCCTTTGAATCAGCGTTTGGGGTTCCTTGGGATGGATTCCCAGAAGTGGCATCACTGGGTCAAAACGCAGTTCCATTTTCAATTTTTTGAGGTAACTCCATTTTGTTTTCCACAGCGGCGGCACCAGTCCGCATTCCCACCAACAGTGCACTGGGGTTCCCCTCTCTCCACAACCTTGCCAGCACTTGTTGTTCGTTGATTTGGTTTTGATGGCCATTCTGCTTGGTTCAAAGTGGTACCTCACTGTGGTTTTTATCTGCATCTCTCTGATGACTAGTGACATTGAGCATCTTTTCATGCGTGAATGGGACATCTGTATGCCCTCTTTGGACAAGTGTCTATTCAAGCCCTTTGCCCATTTTTTAATCGGGTTGTTTGTGTTTTTGGTGTTGAGTTTTGTAAGCACTTTATAAATTTTGGATATTAACCCCTTACCAGATGTATCGGCGAATTTGTTCTCCTATCCTGTGGCATTTCAGTTTTATTTACCAAATTCTGAATGGCATAAATTCTTTAGCATTTTGTTAATGTTGTTTATTATATTCTATGCATGGCAATATTTGGGAATCTGTGGGGTAACATAACCAATCTCATGCTTTCTAAAATTTTACCCAGGAGTCAGTGATATTTCTCTATTAACATCTGCCCACAACATTATAAATTATGCAAACTTCTACTTTCACATGTATTGTACTGCAAAATAGGGTAAGACTCAATGATTATTTGTCTGTCAATTCAGGTTACAAAAGGCAACTTTCCCAAAAAGTGAGAGGCAGGCAAAATCAAGAAAATATCCCACGTGATCCTTGTACTCAAGAGAAATTGAGTGTGTGCTTGATGGGATCCTCATGAGTAAAAAACTTGCTGCTGTGAATGCACGCAGGCAGGAAATCACTTCCACAGAGATAACTGGCCAAAGAAAGAGTGGAACCAAAAATGACATGTTTGGAAAGAGTGTCCTTCTCCCCTTGCAGGTCGACCTGATAGATGTGTCACCGTGCAGGTCCCATTCAGTGACCTTGGCGGGCTGGGACGTTCCAGGCACAGCCGATCCCTGACTTGCAGAATATCAGCCGCCGGGGTGGGTGCCTAGCAAAACGATTACACACACAGAAAAGCGCGCTGGATGCTTCTCACCGCAAACAGCTGTGCCTCGCAAACCACGGGGCGCGGGTCATTAATTTCCCAAATCTTAGGTGGGGCTCTTCCAGAAAAAGGCCTCATGCTGACATTATTATAAACTAGTCTTGGGAAAGGACAGAGGCCAGATGGGAAGGGAGAGGCTAGCACTGACTCCAGATACTTCCCTGGCTTTGCTTCGGGTTGTAGTTGGTTTGCCTGGGAAAGCTTGAGCCACACTGTGTGCTTTCCCAGCAGCGGCGGTTCCCGGGTGTGAACCCCGCAGGGTTCTGTCCAGGCTGCAAAGGGCTCCGAGTTGCCCAGAGAACCATGCATTCTTACCTGCCAAGAGAAACACGCACTCCTAGATAGCATCCCGACCGTCAGTGCAAATTCACCGAAATCGCTCGAGAGGCTCTTTGCACTGGGGTCCGATGAACACATTTTACAGGTGGGACCTTTATTTTTTTTCTTCTTCTTTCTAATCCCCCGCCCTGAGGATAGGTTTGTTGATTTTAGATAGAGAAAAGAGATAGACAGAGAGAAACATCATTGTGAGACAGAAACATCGACCTGTTGCTTCCCATTTGCTCCCTGACCAGGGATCGAACCCACAACCTAGGTACGCACCCTGGCTGGGAACTGAACCCACAACCCTTTGGTGCACAGGACGATGCTCCAGCCACCTGAGCCACCCGGCCAGGGCAGACGTGAAGGATTTCCTTATAAGCTGACACCGCGGTGAGTTTCTCACTTCTTTCAAGAAGGGAACATTTAGGGAAGACTTTTTTTTTTTTTTTTAAGATTTTAAGTATTAAAAGTGTATCTTAGGAGCCAGCATGAACTGGGCTTTGGCTCAGCTAACGTGTATGGCATGCCTTTGGGGTTCAAAGTCTGGAACTGAGTTTTATTTGGGCAGAGGATGTCTTTTCCTTTATTTACTGTGACCTGCAATCCCATAGCTCAGTGTTGATCTATGACATGCTAGACCATTCCTTCATCTGGGAGGCTGATAATAACACATGTCACTAACATGTGTTCATAACAACAACACATGTGCTCCTACGTGGAAGCCCGTGAATATCAGACTCACAGTGCAACCCAGCGGGTTCTCGGCTCACGGAGGTCATGCCTGCCTTTGTCTCGCGATTCGAAGCGGTTGACGTTGGACTCCAAGGCGACAGGTCCCGCATTCAGCGGCGGACGCGTGGGCACCGAGGCCCAGAGGACTGGAAGGCAATGCCGCCAGCGCAGGGCCAAGCCTCATGCAATTCTTACCAGCAACAACAGTTGGCTTGAGCTGGAATTGTGATACCTCATTGGAAATACGGGTTGCCCTAAAATTATAGAATCAAATATATCTTTATAGAGTAAGAGTGGAAAGAAACTCAGGCCCGGTAATCTTTTCCTAATTCCGTCCGGGAACATACGCGTGGATTCTGAAATGCTTGGAACGTCACAGCCTAATGATGAGGACTTTTAGCTAAAACCTTCCAGTGTGGACTTACATGGGCAAGGAGCTCATATGTTTTTTCAGATACTGTCTTATCCATCTAGAACCATCCTAATAGATGTACAAAGTGAAAACACACAGAGAGAAAAATCTACCCACCACTGGGTTTTAACATGCAGTGTAGAATTAGTATTTTTTAAAAATGTAATAGGTGTAAAAAAAAAAAAAAAACAACCCTAAAAAACAGTTTAGTCTTCTTGAAGTTTGCATGATCATCTTAAGGTGGATTTCAACATGTACCTCTTAGTTCTAGGAACAAAGATCTCAAAAATGGGTCTCTCCTTATTATTAACACATTATTCTTATTATTATTGACTTACTATTCCAGTAACCAACCATCCACACCATGGAAATTAAACAGTTCACTTTTCCATGAACCTGCTTCCCAAGTTGCTTCGTTCCCAAGATGAATTTACTCACACTATTAATTCTCCATGTGTTTGCGCACAAACGAAACCGTTCTTTCCTTTTATTTTGTACTCTTCACCCCAGGATATGTTTATTGATTCTAGAGAGAGAGGAAAGGAAGAAGAAAGAGAGAGAGAGAGGAGCATCGACATGAGAGGGAAACATCCACCGTTTGTTTATGATACGCACCCTGGCCGGGTATTGAACCTGCAACCTACCTCTGTGCCCGGACCAGGGATGGAACCCACAACCTTTTGCTGCATGGACATCTCTCCCAGCCACCGAGCCACGTGGCCAGGACACAAAGGCCACGTTTCAGTGGAGTGTGAAATGAGTGTCCTTCCACTGACATTTCTTGGGCTCTCCCGCCAGGTAACTCCCTCCAGTCCCCACGGCAGGAGCACAGGTATCGTCCGCCAGGCTCCCTTCCGTCTTCTTTCTCCGCTGACCCATGAACGCCAGGCAGACGCAAGTGACCGCGCAAGCCCGAGAGTCCCCCACGGAAGCCACTGGTGACACGGCCCGTATCTGAGAACACTTAGTCTTCCAGACACGTGGAGCCCAGATGGAGCAGCCCCTCCCGTGTCCATTTCTAAACTTTGCTTCTGCTGCAGAAATTAATGTTCCAATGATGAGAGCTAATGGGATTCTATTTATAGCCCGCAGCTTGCGTTGAACTGTGCTGAGGGGATGACCTCACTCATTAAATATACGCACCTCTTCCCGCACATCTTCCCGATGTGGGTGCTCAGGTCAGGGATATTATGGGGGTGGGGGCAGTTGCTCCATCCCTTCCTGAGGCTTTCCAGTGAGGCCCGTGGCCGGTTTTTCCCGAACACCCCATCACGAGCTCCCCGTAAAGAAATCGTCCTTGCAAGGAAACCGTCCTTCACGTGGACAGGATGCTGAATACTCCTTTTCTCTTTCAGGAGCTCTGGGGGTTTTTCTGATGGGTTTACTTGTGGGAGGGGCTCTGGTTTTGTCCAGTAAGGAATCTCCGGGTCAAGAAAAAGATTG
The DNA here is from genome assembly GCA_004027475.1 of Anoura caudifer. NCBI lineage: Eukaryota > Metazoa > Chordata > Mammalia > Chiroptera > Phyllostomidae > Anoura > Anoura caudifer. The sequence goes on from PVKU01007961.1 coordinate 57,509, forward strand.
ATTGGAACCTAACCAACAAAACACGCAAGCAAGCAAAACAGAAGCAGAGACATTGAAATGAGGAGCAAACAAACAGTGACCAGAGGGGAGGCTGGAGGGGATAATGGAGAAAAAGGGGGAAAAGTTCTCAGGAACATCAGTAAAGGACACATGGACAAACCAAAGCAGCGTAGGTCAAGGGTGGGAAGTGGGGGTGGCGGGGGTGAAAAGAGACTGGCGGGGGGGATGGACACAACAGTATTTGAACAACAATAAAAAAGAGAAAGAAAAAAGATTGAGGAAAGTGTAGACTGCAAAGGAAACTCGAATATATATACACACATATTATAAATAATATAATATTATATTACTTAGACCAGACTGGTCACGGGTTCTCTTCTTCTGCTTTTGTTGCAGATACAGCCAGGGTTTCCGGCTTGCCTCCTGCTGGGTACACTTTCTACCGTACGTTGTTGAAAATCACGAAGCTCATGGCAGTTGACGGTGGTGGCCCCCCCAAAGCGAATGCGGCCCCCCTGTGGAGGAAGCCAGGTGGCTGTCCCATGGTGACCACACGTGAGACAGTGGCCCAGCTGGCACCGGTGCCGGTGGCCAGACGTGTGGCCTGGGGCATCCACCCATCCTCAACCGGAAGAGGACCCCACAGACAGGCCCAACGGGAAGACCCCTGCCCCAAGCTGAGCCCAGTCTAAATAGCTGACCCACAGCAAGGAATCGAACGGCGATTGCTTTTAGCTATGAACTCATAAGGCCCTTGAACGAACAAGTACTTGACTCCCTGGACTGCGGAGGCGCTCACACTGCTGTTGATAATGAACTCCAACATGGAAGGCGAGCTCGCCACCGGTTCTGGGGGCCTGGAAGGGACCTGAGGGTCCGGCAGACTTGGAGGACAGGTGGTGGCTGGTTTTAGTTGCTGGACATTCTCGGGACGGCACGGTCTTTTAAAGTAGTTGACCCGTGGACCCGGGCCAGGTTCACCTTGGGTTTCCAAAGGGAATTCCCTTAGAACCAGGGAAGCTGGACACCACGAAGAGGATTTATGTTTTAGACAGGATTTTGTTTGTTCATGACTTGGCTTGGGTACAGGACAAGGGCTTCGCTGCCTAATCTGCCATGGTTACATCATCATTAGCCTTTCACTGTTTCCCCCCAAAAGCCCTGAAAATGTACATAGTGCAGATCCCATACGGTGCGAAGAATATAAACAGGGTATTCCTACTTTCCTTATGTTACTTGAGTTTGGTTGGGAATAGTGAGTCTGAGTCACAATTAAGATTTTTAAACGTTTCTAGATGGGGGATTGCTCTTTTTCACTAGTCTTCTCATTTCTAATCCCTCATCTTCTTAACGGTTAAACACTTGCATAATCCGAGGAAGGATCAGTCGATCTGTTTCTGATTTATTTTATATTAACTCACTGAATATTTTTTGTATGTACAAGAAGTCTTCTGGGAGTATTTAATATACTATTTTGATCTTGCTTTGCTAAAAGCATGAACCCATATTTTTTTTTCCCCTCAGGGTAGAAATCTGGAAGAGATTTAAATTATGATCAAAACAGCAAACTCATGAAGTTTGAATGGTTTCTAATCTTGGAAAAAAGAATTTCCTCAGCCTTCATTCTTTTAGAAGAAAATTAGATTTCAACTCCCTGGCTTGCACACAACATCCACACTTTTTTCCCCCTTTGCAACGTGCATAAGATTCAATTTTACAAAATGCATTGATTTCTCTACCAACCCTATGGAGCCTCATTAAAACATTTCAAAAATACGTAAATCATGTAAATGATAATTGAAAACATTTTCCCCCCTGGCATGGGGAGATGATTAAAAGACATAGAATTTAAGTATGGTGACAGTTTTTTCAGGAAACGTCAGCCATGACACTTTGCATCAGAAAGTCAGGCCTGAACCAATTAAGGAGAACACGGAGGAAAATTGAATTTACATCCAGTTCCTTTGACCCTGCTCCCCGGGGGACGGCTGGTGGATTACAGACACAGAACCTCTCCCCCAAATCGCTAATGAGTATCAGAAAGTTTCCCCAGAGCACCCCAATATACGCACGCGTGTGCCCTGAGGCATCGTGAAGAAACACGCTTAGCTTCCTTTGGCCTGACATAAAAGCTGGTGCATCGGGGCCGCAACTGGGGGCAAGTCTCCCTGGAGAAACTCCCCGGGGCATCTCTTTCACTGCTCGTTATTGCTGAAAGGATTCTTAGGAAGGAGCTGCTTTTCAGCACCCCCTTTCAGCTGTTCTTTGGAGCCGAAAATAAGCCCCCTCCCTGCGGGTAATTGGATGTTAGAAGTTGTAATCAGGGCCCTAATTTAGGGTGGCTTCTGTGGGAGTTGTCCAATGAGCTAAGCCTCACTTCCTTGGATATAGACAGAGTGGTACAGGTGGCCGGCCTGGGGCAGGTGTGAGGGAGATGTGGGAGCCTCCTGGAGTGTGTGTGTGTGTGTGTGTGCGCGCGCGCGCGCTGAGAGGGGCAGATGGGCCAATGTCCAATGCTCAGAGGGGACATGCTGAGCAATGGAAGCCGAGGTGGGGGCAGGATAGGCCACGGCTTCGCACAACCAACCTGCCCAGGCTTCAGGGGCGGCAGAGGGCAGCTGAGGACAGAGGGGCCGGCAGATAAAGTAGAGAAAAAAAATGGGACAACTAGAATAGCATAATCAATAAAAATATACTTAAAAATAAATAGAATGTGCAAATAAGAAAAAAGCCTGACTAAAAGAAATACTATAGGATAAAAATAAAATACATAAAACTGGCCTAAAAAATAAAATAAAATAAAATACAGGCAACAGATTGACAGCTGTCGGAGGGGAGGGCAGGGAACTGGGGGAAAGAAGGGGAGGAAGCAGCCAAAAAACATGTATGTCTGACGCATGGACACAGACAGCATGTGGCATGGACATGGGGAAGGGAGGCAGGGTGGGAGAGAAGCGGGCAAAGAGGGGGAAATGGAGATATTCATAATAATGTCAACAATAAATATAAAGAAAAATTACATATGTCCAATAAAATATTGTTTTGCCTGTCTACACATGTATCTCAAATGTTGGAAGCTGCCCTGCGTGGTTTCAGGAGCTGTAACCAGCACCCCCATGGCTAAGGCTGAGTGAGCGACCTTCGGACTGTGAGCCACTAAGGGGACAAAGCTTATCTCCCTGGCAGGGGCGCTGCTTCTGCTTCATCCATAACTAGCCCCCAATGCTTGCTTGGTTAGCCAATGACGGGTAAGATTCCCTCAAGGCAGGGGTCGCCTAAGACAGGCACGACCACATGGGAGGCCCTCAAGGAAGGACTTGCGGGGCCACAGCAAAAGGGGGTGATGGACCCTCGCCCCCCGCTATCCTGACATAGCCTGAGTCCTCATTCTGTCTGAGAGAAGTTTCCTTATCTGTTGGCTTCCTGACTCTGCTCCAGTTAAGCCTGAAACAATGACAGAGGGCGGTGCAGCTCTGAGCTAGATAGGACGGGCTCCCCGCTGATCAGGCCCTAGAAAGAATATATAAAATCCTGGGAAACCTGCTTTGCTAAGAATGCTCTCAGTTTTCTGATAAGGATCCAAGCAGGAAATGAGTTTGTTTCCCAAAGTTTTGTAGCCCCTTAGCTGACAGACCCTGACTCAGAATAAGCCCTCAGAGTTCTTTGTATGTTATCTATTGTTTGATCCTTGCTGCCTGACAATGACTGATGAGCTTTACCTGTACTTTTGTGTAAAATGAACCCAATAAAAGCCATTGAGGAAGGGGCTCCAGGCCCTTCTCCTTTGAGAGATCGGCCACCTGTCCTCCCCAAGCAGATCATGACTTGGTAGTCTTATTCTCATCCGTGGTGGACGGGGGGGAGCTCTGTGGGCGGGGCCCCCCGCCCCCCAGTCAAGAACGCAGGGATGACTAGGACAGAATCACTACTTCTGGCTCACTTGATGTCTGACACATAAGACATCATTTGGAAGGGTTTTTCTTTTAGGTCGTTTACAGCCAGGAAAACCCTGGTGGGTGATACACAAAGACCATGCTCTTGGGCGACCCTTTAATTCCGCTTCCAGACCCCTGACTTTCAGAAAATTCAGACGGCAAGTATGTTCTAGAAGCCTATACCAGCAGAGTTCCTAGGCTGCTGGCCACTGTATTGTGCGGTGACAAACATCATCAATAGGGCAGGTCTCAAGTCCAGGGTTATTACCACAATAGCACAATTTTTTTTTAAAATCTCCTTGTCAAAACAAAGAAGACGCAACCCATGTTTGTCTTGGGTCGGTGGTGCAGCAGGGTGCAAGGGGAGAATAGAGAAGCTTATCTTCTCTGTCTTGGACACAGGAGATTAAAGAGCTGGGCATAAACTGTCCTCCCTGTTGGCTTTCCAATAAATGACAAAAGAAAAATAGTGAAGCACAGGCTAAGTGGCTTTTATCGGGAATTCGATCACTCAGAAGTGTGCACACGCTCTTTTCCTTATACCTGTTGTTTTTGCTGTACGTGGCTGCACCTCCTCCTCCAACCCCAGCGACTCAGAAAGCTCAATGTCCATTCCCTTCCTCTTCCTCGCTGCTCATTTCGAAGGCCGCACGGAAGACTCACTCATGTTTACCACTATTTATTTTCCTTGGAACTGAGATAATTTTCTTCAAAGATAAGGACATCAAAGTAGAGACAGAGTAAAAAGATGTTTATTTCTGCATTGCTTTTAATGTTTGTGTGTATATACGAAACAGCTACACAAAATAGTGCGGAATCATAATATTATCATAATTTCACACAGCTGTCTTGGAATGCTTGCAGGAATTTGTCATATTCTTGAGCTTCTTTATGTACATTTTCTCGGATACACCAGTTGGCCATCGACAGTCACTAGGGGGGCAGGTATTTTATGTATTTTCTCCTGTTCCCCTGACTTTATAAGTCGATGACAGGCAGGCGTGCCTAGCACGATGGAACACAAACTCAGGTTTCAGAAAGTTTTCTGAGAGCTGCTTCCTCCCATTTCGCATGTTTTTGAGAGTGAAATAATTTACTGCATGGCAGGTCACAAAAGTGTGCAGAGAGTGGGTGGGTGTGTGTAAGTGAAATGTTGAACAATGTCTTGAAACCAACTCAAATCCACAGATATGTTTTCAAGAAATAAGCAACTTTTTAAATCAAGGATTTTACAAGACAAGAACCTTCTAGTGCTCTTACTTGTAATAAGTGGGGGAATAAATGAACCAAAAAAAAAAAAAAGACTCCAAACTGAGAAATGTAGTCTTCATCATCCACATTGAATTCATACGGTGATAATTGATCAACACATAGATCAGTAGTCACTCCCCTCACAAAATCACAATGCATGCCTCATTCTCAATAAAGCTGTTAGATTAAAAAGAAAAAAGAAAAAGAAAGAAGTTCTGGTATATCCTTCCATGTGGATCAACTTCAAAAACATGATTCAAGAAGCCACACATCAAGACCACATAGGGTGTGATTTCATTTACATGAAATGTCCAGAACAGGCAAAATCACAGACACGGAAAGGCATGGGGGAGGGGGAGGGACGTGTGAGGTCATGTTTCAGGGAGATGAGGAGGTCCTTGAACTGGACAGAGCTGTTCATTGTGCACTTTATGAATGCACTAAATGTCCCTGAACAGGCCAGTTTAAAATGGTTGTTTGATGCATTTTTTTTTTCATTCTCAATTGAAAAAAAAAAAATAACTGCTTGCTCAATGAGTGTTAAATCTAGATTTTTCAAGAAAATAAGAGAGAAGCATGCTTTGGACCTGCTGAGCTCCTCAGCAAATAGTTTATCAAGAATGAATTATTCCAGGAAGATCACCAGATTCCAAGGCAGGGTCCCTCCTACCGGACAGTGAGTGTGACATGAGAGTTTCAGACTCCATGCACACTGCAGGGCTTTGCACCACCAACCAGTTACATCCAAATGGCCTTGGCACTCAAAGGCCCATGGGACAGTGAAGAAAGTGGGACTCAGACGAGAAGGTGAGCATGGGGTGAGAGCCTGGGTTCTATGATAAGAAAAAGGGAGAACACGCTTCTCCTCGATGAATTCCAGAACCACTATGTGTTAGTCTGGGACTCAGAACCAACAGGATGGATATAGTAGGTAAACAAGGTCTATCTATCTATGTATCTATGTATCTATCTATCATTCATTTATTTGTTCACTCATACACCTACCTGTCCCTTCACCCATTTGTCCATCCATCCATCCACATGTCTACCCATCCATCGATCCATCCATCCATTCACCTATCCATCCATCCATCCTTGCATCCATTGAGACATTTCTTCTAAGGAACTGGCTCACACAATTGTGAAGGTTTGGAGAGTCCAACATGTGACAGGTAGGTAAGCTGGAAGTCTGGAGACTCCAGGAAGACTTCAAGGTTAAGTCCAAAGGCTGCCTGCTGCCGAGTTCCTTCATCTTCAGTCTTTCCACTCTTCAGGCCTTTGACTGGTTAGATGAGACCTACCTGCACTATGGAGGGCAATCCAATTTAAATGTCAATCTCATCCAACACCCACCCTCACAGAAATATCTAGAATAATGGTTGACCCCACACCTGGGCACAATCGCCCAACCAAGTTGACCCATAAAATTCATCATCCCAAACTGGGATGAACTGAATTACAACTGCTAAGATAATTACATTGTAGGTTGACATCCGTTGGGGTCAGCTGGGGGGAGTGTGTCCCCCAGCAGATGTTCGTCAAGGTCTGGAGATGTTTTTGGTTGTCATCCCTGGGGGGCGGGGGTGATACTAGCACATGGTCAATACAGGCCAGGGGTACTGCTCAACACCCTACACGCCTCCCGTAGCTCCCACGACAGAGAATTATTTAGCCCAAATATCAAATATCACTAAGAATGAGAAACCCCGGTGGATACCGAATGACAAAATTCGGAAGAGTCACATGAACGCTTTAGAATATGTTTGATGACTAGCTGCTGTTGTGAGGAGTTTCCCAATAGTGCAAATACTTTTGAAAGTTAAGTAAACTTTTTTTCACTTTATGGGATATTTGCTCACACGCTTTTATATGTTTCTGTGTTATGCAGAGACGTTTCTCTTCCCCTATTATCTATCTATTTATCTATCTGGGTTTAAATATGTATTCATTTACCCATCAATTATGAGCCTGACCAGCTCTCCCAATTCCTTGCTCATAAAGCGATGATGCAACTTTTCGGCTGAACTAGTCCGTGAGAGCCAACGTATTAAGTATTCTTCTCCTAAAAAGTCATATGCATGAGAAAAAAAAAAGCTTAACAACCACTTGCTGAGCTTATTCCAATTTTAGGTCATTCTGGAGATTTCTGAAGAATTGAAGTGGGTGGTCATGGGAAGAGAGAGCTTAAACATTCAACATCGCATTCAATTAAGAACAAAGTGGCTTGAAAATAAATTTTCACAGGAAAAGAAAACAGTTTCTTTAACTCACTGTTTTTCTTCTTTACTTTACCCACAGAAAAGACTCTGTGCTTTGATGGGCTGATCTCAATTGAAACACGTAAATCAAAACTAATATCATAGAATAACTTTTTATAAAGTAATTATTTGAGTAGCCTATAGAGTATTTCACCAAAAAGGCACTGAGTTATGTTTTGTTTTTTTTGTTTGTTTTTTTTTAAATATAAAGACATACTTTAGTACCTGGAATTTATTCCTCAGCTTCAAATTTTCTCTAATGAGCAGAGAGAATCCATTCTGCTTTAGAAGACGATGCTGAATATATCCACCCGATCGGCCTTCCTTCACGGCCTGTTGACAAGAAGAGGTTTAACTGGGTCATTTCCAAAGTCCTGTCGAGTTACATATTTTAATAGTCTCACTATGAGAAGCAAATACAGTGCCACTACATTCAGTGGCCCGTGTCAGTATGGAAATATCAGCATTTGGTCAGACCCACGGAACGCACGTCCAGAGGAGACTCGGCGGTTCCAGTGTGCTGGGTTACGTGTGCGACCGAGTGCCATGGGTGTGTGCTTCAAGCAGCATCTTGGAGGTGGCAGGCTGGGGTGCCCTAGAATGAAGGTGTACCCCCCAAAATTCATAGGTCGATTCTAAATCCCCAGGACAACGTTCTTTCGGAGGAGCTGTCTTTGGGAGGTTTTTTGGTGATGGGCGGGTGGATGCCCCCGTGAATGGCACAAGCATTCTTTCCTCGGTGTCCAAGTAATGCACTCCCACACTTGTGCATTTTTCAAAACTTCCAAAAGGAAGACGTTTGAATCCATGTTCTGCAGGATGACCTTCCCCCACCAAAATGTCGTACACTTCAGCCCCACACCACCTGGGTCATCTCTTCGATGCTATTTGTTTCGTCCAGATGATGGTGGTGGCTGTTCTCATCATCTTGGGTAAGGAGGTCCTGGCAGGATCCGAGGATTTAATTAGTGCCCAGGATTCGACGTGCATGCAACCAGGTCCTCTGTCGAATGGGTGTGGCCTTTTCACCTCTCCCACAGCCAGCTCCCCCGTGAAGGGAATGGACCACATGGATCCCATTAACCACATCCCCCAATGCCCGTCATGCCTGGCATATAATTTAGTTTTGTGGAGTCACTGGAAATAATTAGATGGAAGTCCTTTGACCGGACCGTGCGCAAGGATCGGGAAACTCAATGGGTATTGAAAATATGGTGTCAGCCCAGGCGGGTGATGACCTGCATTCACAATGGAGACATGAGCTACATTCACAGTGGTGACGGACCCCTGAGCATCCTCACATTGGGAATTGTAAGCACCTGATTCATGTTCTTTGAAGAACTAATACCTGTCGAGAGTTAAACTTAGAACACCGCCCAATGATGCCTTACTTCCTAAAATAACACAAAGTGAAGTTTTATCCATAGTTTCCATGTTATAAATTAAACGGTTTCCTAGGAATTCCTCTAGAGCTATCCTGGAGAGGGCCTGCGTCTATTTTTAAAGGAAACCTTTAACTTTTGGGGAGGAAAAGATAAACAAGTCATATTTGAGAAATATGCAAGATGTGCTTGCTGACATCTGGTGTGCCTACACATCGTTTTATCTCAAGCCCTGGGTGTCTCCTGCACAGGGCAATGAATGATATTCATCAAGCAAGGGATAATTTAGGCACATTTTGCTTTTCACAGTGTTTTTTTTTAATTTGATTTTTCTCCATATTCTAAGAGCTAGGGTGACCAGTTGGTCCTGGCTATCTTGAGATTTCTATGGTTTTCAAACTCAGTCTCCCACATGCCTGTGAAATCCTTAATCCCAGGAAAACTGAGAAGGTTTGGGATGATTTGTCGGTTATAATTTTTATTCTGCTGAGATAATCCTTGACTCGGATTGCGGCTCTGCAGTGACCTGTCGCATGGTAAATGGAGGTTGCTTGGTTTGAATTCAACCCCTATTCACAAGGGAACTTGGGGAAAGGATCAATATGACCCAGTGGGGGAGGCTCCCTTTTAAAAGTCTGTGGGACCAGTTTTCTGAGACTCCATTTTACTTGACCACACACCCCAGCTCTGCCTACTGCCCAAATCTTATTTTTCTCTTGAGTAGAGACATGCGCTTTCTTGTTTCAATACCATGTGTATGAGTCTGGATTCTCGAGAGAAACATGATGCCAATACTAGATAGAAAGATGGTGCATAGATCTATAGGTAGATAGATAGATAAGATGGATAGATAAGATAGATAATTTATATATAGGCTAGATAGATAATGCCAAGGATGGATGGATGGATGGATGGATGGATGGATGGATGGATGGATGGATGGATAAACAGATGGATGGGTGGACAGATGGATGGATGAACAGATGGACGGACAGACCAATGAGTGAGCAGATGGACAGACAGAGTCCCTCATGCTAAGAGAGCATTCTCTGCCTTCAGTAATACTACATGTGGGGCTGGATAATTCTCTGTATCGATCCACATTCTTGGTCGCCACCAGCCAGATGCCAGGAGCACCCTCTACTCCCAACTTGGGGCAACCAAAAATGTCTCTGGCCATTGCCAAGTGTCCCCAGGTGGGGAACCACCCAAGGACCATGGGGGTCAGAGAGACACAGTAAGGACTACTTAGAACAGGATACTTTTCGCCTTCCCTTTCATGCCCTGGAGCAAGAAGGAACAGGATACAGAGAGAATGGCTTGTGCTCCACCCCAAGCTGCCTGGAGTGGCTTCTTCCCAACCCTTCGGAAAGTCCCTGGCTCTCGACTGAGCTCAGATCCTCCTGGCTCCCTGGATCCAGGACTTAAGTATTGCCACATCCTTTTTCCATCCTGGGGAAAAAAAAAGAAACTGCTTGTGCAACGGGGAATAAAAAAGAAAGCATAACCGGCCAGAATAAGGCAAGGCAAACCCTGCCCTTCAGGGGCCTGCATTCTTATTAGGATATCTACAACAACTTTTGTACTATTATTGTGGAAAAAAAAATCCGCTATTCTGTCCTTGCTGGTAGATTAAGGTACATCATGAAGCCAGCGGCTCTTGCCAAACTCTTCAAAGTTAAGTGGAATGACCGGATTTAAACATGACACATTTGAACATTCTAAGAAAATGTGTTGTTGCTTCATGTTTGGAAAAAGGAAGAAAACAATTTACTTTACAATCGTTTGAAGGCCAATGGTCTCAGCCACTTGTATACCGAATATTTGCTGATACTACTGAGTGTGGTTTTGTAAATGAAACAACGACATAAATTAACAGGAAACATTTGCAGACTGATTTGTCTTCTCTCGTATTTATGCTGGAAATGATCCATCACAGAATAGCTAAAAATGTATATTTGGGGGGATAGGTCCATTGGATATGTTCTTTTTCAAGGGCCCCCAGAAAGGGATTAGGCAGGAATTTTTATTTTTGTAGTGGGTTTCTCTCACTCTACTCTAAGAGGAGCTTCCTTTGGAAAGTGCTTCTTTCTATTTATTTCACAGAATAAATAGAGTTCGCCCATGTTTGTGGAAGAGAAGGCTTCTTTCTCACTACCTCAGGAGACCAGCAGGCTGAACTTCCTGCCCCTAACATGTTCCATATATTCATTTAGGTGAATACACTGGCTAACCTCGGCATAATGTACAAGGACCCATGAGTTACTACTCAAAGGGTGATCACCATGCAAGGGGTTTAAACATCAAAAGGCAGAAACAGCCCATAACATATTTTGTTCTTAATGAGTTTAAAATTCAGGTTTTTGTGTCCTATACTTGATGGTGTTTCTGAGCGTTGCGAAGCAAAAGTCAGACCGTCCGAGAAGACTAGCATTCCTTGTCGGTGGAAAAGTAAAATCAGGGTAGAAGTGGAAATCATTTATCTCCCTCCAAAGGCTTAAGTTTAACAGGCAAACAACAAAGCTGATACAGTCAAGATCCAAAATGAAACAGAAAGGTTTGGACAAGTTATTTAAAGCAAGTCTGGATTTCAATAAAAAAACAACAACTGAGATGACGAGTTCCTGAGGGCAAAATGAAACCCTTCTGGAGTACTCAGAGTTTACAGGCGTTTAATGCTTTCCTCACCAAACGTCTTTGTGTGTGTGTTGTTTCAGTAATGAAGATACGGCAATGAAAGCTTGGTGTTTGTAGCACGTGAAAGAAATGAAGCCGTCTGAAAGGTCATCATGCATCTTACTATGGAGGCACATGTGTCATTTCCTTCTTTCTTCTTTCCTTCTTCCCCCCGTCCGTTCCTTCCTTCCCTACTTCCTTCCTTCCTTCTCCTTCCTTTCTACTTCCCTCCCTCCCTTCCTCCCTCATTACCTCCTTCCCTCCCTTCCTTCCTTCCTTCCTCCCTTCTTTCCTTCCTCCCTTCTCCTTCCTTTCTGTCTTCCTTCCTTCCTCCCTTCCTTCTTCCTTCCTCCTTCCTCTTCTCTCCCCTTCCTCCTCCTTCTCTCCCTCCTCAGACTTTTCAACCTAATTTCACCAACATGAAACATTTTCATGGGCGAGCACCTCTACTCAGACTCCATGAACTAAAACCCCCCAGTGAGGGATAATCGACTTCAAGTGAGTAGGATGAGCCTCAGCACCCCGCACCTTCCCCATCTTCCAAAAGAAATCACCCCACCTGAGGTCCAAACCCTGTGCACGGATAATCTCCTCTAATGGGAACATTCACACCTCGGGGGCTGGCCTGTCATGGGTGCCCTGCATTTTAAGTCCCGTGAGACCATAAAACAATATCAGACACTCCTATCATATCTCTAAGCCTCCATGCTTTGGGCTAATAAAAAGATACACGCGTTTCGACATTGAGTATAAGATTGTGTCCATACATGCACCATCAGCTCGATTTTTTAAAATTATTTTTTTAACCTCACCTGAGGATGTGTTTATTGATTTTACAGAGAAAGGAAGGGAGACAGAAAGGCCGAGAGAAAAAAAATTATGTGAGAAACATTGGTCTGTTGCCTCTCACACACACACCAACCGGGGATCAAACCTGCGACCTTTAGCTGTGCTGGATGATGCTCCAACCGACTGAGCTAACCAGTCAGGCCTCAACTTGATCCCTTGACCCATTATAAGCATTTAAGGTTGTATCTAGAGAAGAAGAGTTCATTGAAGAATGCTAACACACCTGGCTTTAACGTTTGGCTTGTTTGGCATTTGCCTACAGTTCTTTAGGCCAGGATGCCGGAACACAGATAAATCGGCCCTGAAATAAAAACGCAACCGGGACCGTTATGTCCAACCTGGAGCTGGACCAATGTCTCACCATTGTGGCAGGTGGTGGCCCGCACTCTGCAAATCCTCTGGAAGATTTTAGAACCATCTAGGAATCTGTTCTGTGCATCAGTTAAAAAAAAAAAAAGCAAATACTAACCGCAGTCTGCAACTTCTAAAACTGTTCTTAAATGTAACACTCAGAGAGAGCCTTTTGGAACTGCTTGTGTTGAAAAGCCAAATATAACAAAAACAGACAGGTACTAGGTGCTCAAGAGCCTTTACCCAGAATTCTAGTTGTCCTCCAATTTTGCTTATTGCATGAATGTCCTTGCTTAGCACACCTGCTACTGTATTGCTGCTTTTGAGCACGAAAGGATTTTGGAACGATTTTTTGACTGTTCCCTCTTGCTTTGTAACATAAACTATACAACAGTTTATGTCAGTAAAATTCGTAAGTACCTCTCTCTCTCTCTGATCCCCTCCCTCCCTCCCTCTCTCTTCCTCTCCACATGTGGTGATAAAATACAAAAATGGTTATGTTTAAATGGGGACAAGAAAAATCGGCCTATGGTCATCATGTCGCTGCCACTATACGGTTTTTAAATAATTTATTGAGACCAAGTCCACATAACGGAAAATTACCCATTTCAAAATAAACAGTGATGTTTAACACATTCCCAAAATCATGGAACCACCACCTCTATGTGGTTCCAAAATATTTTTGCCTTTTCCAAAGAAGGATCCTGAATGCAATAAGTAGGCGTTCTCTATTTTCCTGTTCCAGCCCCTGGCAACCTCTGGTCTGCTGTGTATTTCTCTCGATTTCCATGCTCTGGATGTTTCGCACACATGGAGTCCACACCGTGGGGCCGCGTGTGCCTGGCATCTCTCATGGAGAGATCTCCCGTGTTTCAGGTCCGTCCACACTGCAGCCTGAGTCAGAGCCTCATTCCTGTTCATGGCTGCGTAATATTCCACTGTGTATGGGAGGCCCATTCGGTGTATCTGTTCATCACCCCAAGAGGAGGCCTCATTGCCATGAGCAGACCCTCCCCTTTATCCACCCATCCATCCAATCCCTATTTGGGTTGCTTGCACTTTTTGGTGAGTGTGACTCATGCTACCACTTTAAAACAAGACCCTCACAAAATGGGTGCTTTTCCCGTCCCTAAATTAGCCCCTATGGAATGATGGAGCAGTACGTTGATTTTCATCACCAAGGATTGAAATGTCGAGTCAGGAGGAGATCCGGACACCTGGCTTCCCCATGTCACGGTGAGCACCGCAAGTCTGCAAAGACGGGTGTCCACCATTCTTTTCCTCAAAACATGGACTTGTCACCTACGTCTTGATGCTAATTGGAGGCTACCAGGGCCAGTGGCTAAGCCTGACCTCTCCGCACTTACATGCGGAGCCTCACGCAAGTCTCCCTGAGACTGTATCCCACCTGCCCGATCCCTGCGGGATTTGCTGGGGCAATCATAAAACTGAACCTGTTTCTTTCTCTTCAATAAAACCCTTCCCAGTCACTCCATTTCCTTTTCAACAGGAGTTACCACTTTTTTTTTTTTTTTTTTTTTAGAACTTTCCGGGGACTAAATTTATCTGGCTTTGCAGGGTAGCTGGCTTCCACAGCAGCTCCTCAGCCGAGCCACGGCGTTGGCCAAAGCGGGCACAGAAAACATGTCAGCAACCGGGGGCCGTTGTGGGCCAATAAATCTTTATCAAACTAATTGCATCCTCTGTATCGATCTACAGCCTCCCCACAAACGCAGATGGCGTGATGGTTCGGCAGGCAGCCTATAGCTTTCTTCCCTCTGACCTAGAGGACATCTAAGAATCGAGTCTCCCGTTCTTCACGACTGGAGATCCCACCCCCTGCCCCCATAATGATCTTTTACTGTCATGTTCCCCTGATGCCGACGAGAGGCAACCGTATTCCTATTTTTCACAAAAATGTGCTGAGCAGAGAGGAGAGTGGTGGATAGAGTGTCCCATCACAGACCCACTTTGACAGGAATGGGCTGTGCCATAGGCTGCGCTGTGCGCCCCCAAACTTCATATCTTGAAGTTCTAACCGCAGGACCTCAGAACGGGAGTCTGTTTGGGGACCTGTCTCCAGAGACATGATTAAGGTACAATGACGTCACTAGGGTGGCCCTGATCCCGCAGGACTGGGGTCCCTATAAGAAGAGGAGATGGGGACACAGACACACTCAGAGGGACCCCGTGTGAGGACACAGGGGGAAGGCGGCCATCCACATGCCCAGGAGGGAGGCCTCAGGGGGAGCCGGCCCTGCCCACCCCTGGGTCTCAGCCTCCAGCCTCCAGGACGGGCAGGAAGAAATGCCTGCTGTTGAAGCTGCCCCATGCGGGCCCTTGTTATGGTGAGCCCTGAACACTGATCCACGCACATTTTCACTACCTCACAAATCATCCTGCTTTCTGTTGTAGCTCATTAGGCCAGACAGCTACCCTTGAACTAATGTGTTTCTAGAATACGATGCTGTTGAGTTGAACGTGACGGCATCTCAGGCACTGACGGCAGTAGCTCAGTCTGCCCCGTCCCAAACGGGGGCCAGAAGGGGACCCTTCCGCCACACTTCAACCTCCCCGCATCCCCGTTTCCTCTGCGTCTGGACAGCCAGCTGAGGACGGTGGCCGGCGTCTGAGTTTTCCGTTCTGCCGTTGTTCATGAGATGCTACAATGGGTGTATTTTTCTTGGTGCAATAATCTTCACTCTTCTTCTTCTTTCTTCTTCTTCTTCTTCTTCTTCTTCTTCTTCTTCTTCTTCTTCTTCTTCTTCTTCTTCTTCTTCTTCTTCTTCTTCTTCTTCTTCTTCTTCTTCTTCTTCTTCTTCTTCTTCTTCTTCTTCTTCTTCTTCTTCTTCTTCTTCTTCTTCTTCTTCTTCTTCTTCTTCTTCTTCTTCTTCTTCTTCACGTTCAATGCAGTTTCTAGCCTGGCTCAGGGAAGTGGAAAATCTGAGGCAAGGGTTCCAGAATTTCAGACCATTTCCAGGCTCTTGCCATCGAACAAAAAATACTGGACGTTCCCATTTTCTGAGATGCCTCAATTCAGATTCCGTTTTTATCACCGTTCTCCAGGTCACGGACAATCCCTTTTTATTTTCGTCTCCGCTGCCTTTGCTACTTTTAGAATGCGCTCCTTGAGTTCCTATTTCACAGGCTATTTTACAAACCGTTCACGGAATGGATGTGCCCGCATGTGTGACCAGCCAAAGTGCACATTCTCGGAAGGGTAAACCTTTGCTTCCACCTGGTTTTTGTCACACCTGAGATGTGCTTACATTGGCTGAGACGCATGGACACCAAACCTTCTCTGGGATGATATGAGTCTTTAAAAATCACCTGTGGCCCTGGCTGGTGTAGCTCAGTGGATTGAGTGTGGGCCTGTGAACCAAAGGATCACGGTTCGATTCCCAGTCAGGGCACATGCCTGGGTTGCAGGCCAGTTCCCTGTAAGGGATGCACGAGAGGCAACCACACATTGATAAATAAATAAATAAAATGTATGATGCCTCATCTATGCTATTAAAACAAGAGAGAATGAGCGACGAATCCAGCACGAATGTTAGACCATCAGCTAAGGCACTGCAGAAGCCAACGGCGAAATACCCAATATGGAGAGACCAGGAACCTAAGTTTGTTTTGTTTTAAGTTGTTCGCGCTGGTCTTATTTCCAGCACGTTCGTTCCTAAAGCTTCGTAGCACCCATTGCAACAAACCCATTTCTCTCTATGTGGTCCTGGGACTCGAGGCTTCTTCCTCGCAGGTCGCCCCCAGCGGACAGAAACACAGTACGGTTCAAGTTCGGCTTGTACCTGAAATGCCGGCTAAGGAGAATAGCTAAGAGTAGAAATGCAGAGGGAAACCATCTTTCACGGCAATCTGTGGGATGGGCGCCCCAGGGGGCTGGCTTGTTTACACAGTCTTTGCCGTATCGCAGACCAGAGCTTACGAATAGTGACATCTCTGCTCCCTGCTATGGGGAACTTGGTCCCATTCCCCGATCTCTCTGAGTTTCCGGTTGTTACGGAAGAAACGACTCCACACGCAGTTGGATGGCGGAGCACGACCCTGTACCAACGTGCACGGGCCCAGAGGAGTTCAGACCCCAAATTCTGAGCCCTGAACCTTGGCCGGGCAGGGCTTTTATTGCTCTCCGGATGCCATATCCTACGTGGCAAAAGCAGGAGGTACAGAAGCTGATGCGAAAATAACTCTTGCCTTGAGGTGTCCTTATCGGAAGCTGAGTGTACAGAAGCCAAAGCAGAAGTTATGACTACCTAACCGAAACCCGACGGTCTGGCGGTTTCTAAGTAACCTAAACAAAACTCTTTCCAGTACCCGGTCCCTCTTCTGGGTCACTTTGTCCTAGTTGACTTTTCCTCTACATGGTCTCTGACAGCTGGGACAGGGAGAGTCACAGCACCCTTCCCAGGACGGAGCCAGCGTCACAGGGTGCCTTGCCTCTAGGGAGCTTAGCAACGCACGTGGAAAATCATGAGTGGATCCAACGCCTGCTCTCGCTTTCTCTCTCCTCTCGCCGTTGCCTGCATCAGGCAGGAAAGTCACGTTTGCTCAAAATCCAGAGCAAAGCCTTCTTCAATATCATTCTCTGAGAGTTCCCGGGGCTGAGCGCTGACGGAAGGCAAGTTCTCGGCGTGTGAAGTGACGTCGGTGAGAATTCGTGTCGACACAGCCCCGGCGACCTGGGTTCTTCCTGCCCTCGCCCCTTAGCAAGCCTCCCCTCTTGGTGCCCTGCCACCGTTATAAAGAAAATAGCGCAGATTGGGTGGGCACGCTTAAAAACAGCAAGGATCCATCTCCCTTATTTCTCCTCCTTCTCCTCTGGGGAGAAAGGATATTCTCCCTAGAAAAGAGAATCCGAGATTGAGACTCCCACAGGGCGGGCGTCTGGGGAGAGACCTCTTTGTGGTTCATCCACAGCATCTTCTCGCTCTGTCCCCACGTGCAGAAAGGGACCAGGGACTGTCTCTGCGTATTTATCTTGAAAATTGAATACGTATGGCTCTACCAGTGGTAACATAACGAGCCATACTGTGAATTAGGAAACTTGTAGTCATGACCTTCAAGTTCAGCCACGCTCTACAAGTTCACCTTATACTTCCTGTGTATACACTGCAGTTTTGACATCCTCTCCTTGCGCTACACTCAGCGTGCGTTTGCTGAAAAAGAAAGCGTACACACCCACTTTCTCTTGAAAGTGAGATGAACTCCTTCGTCCGACCGATACTCTTCTGAAACGTCAAGACTTCTATTTTTGGGGGGTATTCCCGACTCCAGCGCCGAAGTCCAAGAGCGGCCATTACTTTGAACACTGGCAACGGCATGGGTGGACCTGGAGGGCATTCTGCTCAGTGAAATAAGCCGGGGAAAGGCAAATGCCCTGTGATTTCACTCCTACGTGGAATCCCATGAACCAAGTAAATGTACAAACAAAATAGAACCAGACTCATAGATTCACAGACCAGATTGGCAGCTGTAGGAGAAGAGAGGGGGGTTGAGGGGCTGCAGGAAAAACATGAAGGGATTATGTAAAATATGTATACCTCATAGACCCAGACAACCGTGGGGTGATGAGTGGGTGGGGAAGGCAGAAGAGAGTAAAGGGGAATAAAGGGTGGTGGGATTGGACTGATCTTGGGGTGGTGAACGCACAGTACAGTGTACAGGTGATGTCTGATCAAATTGTACCCCTGAAACCTGCATAAATTTATTACCGACTGTCGCCCCAATACATTCAACATAAAAACGAGATGTTGAAGTGGCACCCTGTGGGTATGCTCACAGGTACTAAAATGTCAAACAAAACATCATTTGATGCGCTACATCTTAAATATGCTCACAAATTCATCATGTGAAACACTCCTCTGGCCACCCAACCAGCAAATATCTTTTTTTTTGGGGGGGGGAACTATTCTCCCACCCCATGTGTCCGTGTCCAAACCCCTGGGACTTTGCAGAGGTGATCACGTTAAGGACCGTGAGACAGCAGAGTGCTAAGGAATGACTCCAGCGGTCCCTCAATGTAGGCAGCCTCAAGGATTCTTAAGACGGAAGCAGGGTTGGAGTTAGAGAAACAGGCAAAATGATAGAAGTCCAGGAGACAGACAGGAACAGAGAAGTTGGTATAGACTGTGATGGATGGATGGATGCTTGCATGCATGGGGAGGGGGAGACAGAGAGAGAGAGAGAGAGAGAGAGAGAGAGAGAGATTGGAAGGTGCTGTGCTCCCGGTTTCGAAGACCAGGAGCCCATCAGCCAAGGGGACCCCTACAGACTTCAGGAGCACACGTCTGCTGTTGACGCACGTCAGCTTCCGAGCTCCCCCCGAGACTGGGGCTGTGAGAAAGGATGAGAGCAGGCACAGAGGACCCACGGTGCAGGCTGAGAGGCTGGCTCCTTTGGAAGTGCGAGGCGAGAGGAGAGATGGGGGCGCTTGCAGAAAGCGCTGCTGTTGGCTCGCGAATGTGGACGGCCTCCAAGTGTAGCCTGTCCCAACGTAGGCTATGACCGTCCTAGAAGAAGCTGATAGTTGATCCCTGAAGTCTATGGTCAATAGAACTCAAGTTCTGTGTGTGTTTGTTTTGGTAAAACCGTCCCCAGCCTAGCAAATGACCAACACCCGCTAGACGGCAATTCAGTTGCTTGTGGCAACGTGACTAGGTTCAATAAGATCTTAGCAGAAAAGTCGTGGGACATTTAGGAAGTCTGCTGAGAAAGAGCTAATTCCCTTAGAAAACAGACCCTTTGGTTCCTCACTGCGTTCTCTTTTCTGCTTCCAGGGATGTGGACTCAATGGCTGGAGCTTCAGCATCCATGTTGAGCCATGAGGCACCTGTGAGGCCAAAACGTAAAAGGCATTGAGATGCCTGAGCCTCTTGGAGCCACCCCATGGACCCTGATCCTTATTCCTAATTGCGTGTCATTTTCAGCTTTGTCGCTTTTAATTTTCTCTGTTTTGAGCCTGACACTCACCTGCAATGCGTTTACTTGGGGAGAACGACCTGGTGCGTGTTGCCAAAGCGTCTCTTTGACGTCACATCTTCCTCGTGTGTGGTTTCAACTTCATATTCACTGTGCGTGTCTCATTTGTTTGTTCCCAACGTTGATCTCCTGCAGCAGGATGGTAACGATCCGAGGAGAGCAAACATTTCCGTCGTTTAACCCCAAATGGAATTATGTAATTGTCCATTTATTTTTTCCTTTGGACAAATTGGGAGCAGATGAATGAGAGGAAGCTCTGTCAAAGTGAAAAAAAAAAAAAGAAAACAAACAAAAGTCTGTGTATGCAAGTGAGGAGGACATTGGGGAAAGAGAGGCAGACCCTGAAGTTCCCAGAGAACCCCCCCCCTTCAGGGGGCACAGGGTGAACCCGGAAATTGCAAGAAAATTAGCACTCACCCAACACATCTGAGAACTTTACCCAGTGTCAGTTACCACGGTTTTCATGCTGCGAAAATCCTAACGCGTCTGGTCTGGACCTGCTGGGAACGTGTGCTCCTCCGCATCTGCTCTTTGACGTGAATTTTTTCAATTACCGATCCCCCCCTGGTTCGGTGGGAGCGTCGTAAAGCAAGCTGCGAAAAACTCAAAAGCCCATTACGCCGCGTATGAAACTCTCCCTGTTCTGGTTATTGCCAGCAGTTGCAGTCGGGCTGCGATGTTTGGCGAGAGACCCCTCGCTAGGTGCCTGTGTAGGCTGGATTCACACTGCCTTCAGATGCTGGTTCCTGCGTCCTGGCCACGAAAATCCAACCATCGTTCACGCTTGAACGTGGATGCTGATTTCCTGGTGCTCTGTGACTCTGGGCAGACTGGAAAGGAGGGCGCGGCAAGGAAACTTTTACACATCTTATATGTCAGACTCATTTTTTCCTACATGTTTGCTTGGGGAACCCTGAGTCCCAAGGTTGTTGCAGGGTGACTTGAGGCGAATCTTAGATTCCAGAGGCCACGTGGAATAGCGAATAGGGTTGAAAGCCACATCTCGCCACAAGAAGGAGTGAGGTCAGAAGGTGGACACATCAGCACCCAGGCCCATGATGAGCTTTCTCATTGAAGGGCAGATTCCGGATTTCGGAGAAGGGCACGCACCTGATATTTCCCCAGCCAGCGGTTTCCAGCTTCAGGATGAACGCCCAGGGAAGGAAAGAAAGTTGCTGGAAGCTTTCGACAATTGAGGACGTGCGAGCAGCGCCGAGGGACAGGGAGACACACATTGGGAGCTTGTGAGGATGTGAGGGGCCACCGTCCACCTGTTCCTCCAGCCGCTGGCATCTGTCCACCCCATCACCTGGCCCTACAGAGGCCTGCCTTCAAGGAGCCCCTGGGGATTCTCTTTCAGGGGCCTGTTTTTGCAGGCACGGCGTGGGGTGGGCTGCAAGGGTGCAGGGCCGATCCCGTGGCCAATGTCAACAGACGTTGTCATACACACTTAGAGACTGGACAAACGATCAATTATGAAACTGCCTTTATTGCACACGCACAGGCACAGGCAACTCCCGGTGACAAACTGAAGAAAAGAAAAAAAAAAAAAACCCCACCCTTCTCATCGGTGGCCAAGAAAGGTGAGTCACGATCTCGGCAAAGCCATCCCCAATTTCTCGGCAAGCTGTTCAGTGTCAGCCGGCCCCGCGCCACGCTCCGACTTGGACAGATTCGACTTCCATTTCCCGTCATTCTGGGGTCTGGCTTTTCAGCAGGTAGAAGGGGGGGGGTCACAGTCTCAGGCTCAGCACCGCTGTGGAAAAATCTGTGTCTCCTGGAACTAGGTCACGGGGTGCCTTGTCTTCACAGCCACCCTCTGAATGTCCCCGAAGTACTTAGCAGCCATCCATCCATCCTTGCCAACTTGTTAATGGGCTATGTGGAGCTTAATTACACCAGGCAAGGAAGGCTGGAATTTTGCCAGCCTTTAAAGCCTTCAGGGTGGGAATTTTAATTACCCCAGTGGAACCGAAAGGACCCTCTTTTACCTGCAGGGGGCGCTGCCTGTGACTGGTAATTGTTTTACTTGCTCTTTGCAAATGCAATTTGCTTCTCTCTCTCTTCTCTCTCTCTCTGTCTCTCTCTCTCTCTGTCTCTCTCTCTCTCTGTCTCTCTCTCTCTTCTCTCTCTCTCTGTCTCTGTCTCTCTCTGTGTCTGTCTGTCTCTCTTGCCCCACAAAATGTTCACGCCTGGTTCTTGCCACGTCTGGAATGAATGCTGGGACCCTGAAACCTTCCTCTTCAGCTTTATTTCATCTCCGAATGCAGTTTTCCGGGGTGTGGGTATGTGACTCGTGAGGAGTGTTAGCCGTCAAGTGCATGGTAACAAAGCCTTGGCCGCCACTGAGATCTGACAGGCCCCAGGGGCTTGAACCCAGGAAGAATCAGGGACAGTTCTAGTGGGTGTTTTTCCTTGGAATCCAGGCTTCAACCTTGATTCCAGAGGCTGTGTGTGTGTGTGTGTGTGGGGGGGGTGTTCTTTCTTTCTT